>JAQGBD010000776.1:0-23313 GCA_034698165.1 Punctoribates punctum | reverse complement strand
CAGATTTCTAACCAAAACACAAAAACAGATGCAATGAATGAATGAATTAAATGAAAATAAATATTATTATGATTTCAATTAAAGTCATTTATTTTTGTTAACATTTGATTGATGTCAATGTTATGGCCACTGATGACACTCAAAGAAATGGTTCATCGGTTAAGACCAAAGGAATAAAGTTATTGGACAGCAATTTGTGGGCCAATCCTGTCTGTAGTCACGGCCCGACTCTTCTTTTCGAAGACACCGATAATAATAAATACTATTCTTGTTCTTCGTGTCGGAACAGAAAGGATTGTGATTTCTATATCACTGCTGAAGAATGGGCTCGAATTCAATGCTCGGATGTCCTCAAAATGAAGTACACGAAGACTACTTCGGAATTAATTTCCGATTCAAAGAATAAGTATTTTTATGATAAAAATGTGAGACAAATGTCGAAAAATGAGATCAAATTCTGCCAAAACTGTTCGTTAATCATATCATCGAAAGAAGAGTTGTGTGGACACAAAAGACATACAATTTTATCTGAAATAAGCCGAAAACAATTGAGAAATCCAACGGAACTGATGAACAGTTTGACAAATAATAAGTTTTGCGCTCAATATTTGTTCGCAAACCAAACGAAGAGGTTTTTAATCAATGAAATAATTAAGAAGAATGGCTTCACTCGTGTGATAAGCATTGGATGTCCAACAGTTCACGAATACATCGATTGTCGCAAAAATAAACTGAAGATTAAAAGCATTTTATTGGATATCGACTACAGATATAAACAGTTTTATTCGTCGAAGAAGTTTCTTAATTACAATTTATTCAATCATTTCTTCTTCGATGGACTCAAAGATGAAAAGACTTTAATTAAATTTATAGCCGATTCTCCTAAAGAGTCGATAATTGTTTTAATTGATCCGCCATTCGGTGGTCTAATTGAAGCGATGGCCAAAACTATGGACAAATTCAGCGAAATTTGGCGAAAGTCTAATCAAATTTCAGACGAAAGTCAAATAATTCCGATTTTGTTATTCTTTCCGTATTTCAACGAAAAGCGAATCACAACTACAATACCATCGCTTCGAATGTCCGACTTTATGGTCGACTATCGGAATCATAACAAATTCCAGGCAAACGGTTCCGGCCGTAAGTTTGGATCTCCGGTCAGAATATTCACAAACATCGGACTCTCGACAATAGTTTTGCCCGAAACTGGTGGCTATTATTATTGTGAATATTGTCTTAAATATGTCTCAAAGAATAACAAACACTGTTTCCAATGCAATGACTGCACCGCAAGAGATGGTAAACCATATAATCATTGCTATAAATGCAAGAAATGCGTAAAACAGACGTGGAGTCACTGCAACCCTTGTTCTCGTTGTCATCTGAGTGGACAGACCTGTCATAAAAGACAATCCGAATCTAATTCTAATCAATTGAATAAAAAGAAAAAGAATTGATTTTTAGAGAAACGTTTTTAATTCAATTATTTGTTAATTCTTAGGTTTACTCTAAACTGAATTCCTAGGCTAACCATTGCCGAGGATAACGACCTTCAGATGAAAGGCCTTTTTGGTTGTCTATAGATTTGATTGGATTTTCGGTTATTTCTTAGTTTTTTAGACAAAACTATTTTGTAAACGGAATCCAAATTTGATTTAGTGTTAGATAAGAGACATATCTTATAAAAAGGAATTTTTTTTTATTTCCTCAGAAGTATTGATCTGAAGAAAGAATTCTTTGGCTCAGAATAAAAAAAAATTCTGTCACAGAAGTCGTGATTTGAAATTTAAATAATTTTCGGTTTTTTGCCTAAAGTCTGGGCTTTTATTGATTTGAAATGGGTTTGCATTGGATGTGACAGTCATTGAACTCGTGGCTCGACTTTTCTGTTGAAACATTTTCTTCGAAGTTATTGTTTGACAGAAAATTCTTTGTCACTCAAATAGGGCTCAAAGAAGAGGTTAATCTAAGAATACATATAATAATCGCTTGAATTCCTTTTTCAATAACATAACAGATATTTACTTAATTTGATTTTGAATTCAGTGTTCAGAAGTCTTCGACATATGCCTCATATTTGACATCAGCCAAGAGTCAAACTGCGAGTCAACGCAATGTTCACAATGGGTTTGATATCATTATCAGAATATGCGTTAAAACATACCCTAAGTGTGAACGACTTGTTATCAAATCGATTACTTTTGATGAATAAAACCAAAGATTATATAACAAAAGAGAATTAAATTGAGATAAAAACGCTTTCATTTCAGTCTTTCATTGATTTAATACTTCATTATATTTGAAGAGAGTTTTATTGTTATTAACCAATTAAATGACAAAAAGCATAAGTAATGAAAGTTTTTACAATTCTTAGAAAAATTACAAATAAACAAAATAAACATAATTTGGACCAAAAAATAGAATTTGAATCAATTGAATAAATACTTAGAGTTCTAACATATCAAGAATAAAATTTAATCAAGATTTTTTTAGTCATTGAACGTTCAAATTGTTTTCCAAGAAGAATATCTAATTTCTCCGAAATGTTTTAAAGTCAAACCAAATGAAAAAGTATCGAATTGCCATGATACAAATTGGAATATGGTATCAAAGAAATCAATACAATTAATCTTTAAATGAGCATGATCAACATGCTTGTCTTATTAAAAATTTGCAAAATTCTCATTTTCTAAATTAAAACTCTTCTAAGAAATTCTGGTTTGAAAATAGCGATGAAATTCAACCCTAAGTAATGTAATAGTAGTGAATAGTCTGGCAATTAGTTAAATATTGTATAATGATCTTGCACAAAACACTCTAACGAACATCAGTTTAATTTCAAATAACGAAAGTTCTCTTCTTTTTAATAAAAATAGATTTTTATCAACGAATTGAAAGTAAGAGTGATTTTAGTCTCGAAGAGAAAGAAAGAAACCAAAGAAACAATTCATTGAACTGAGTGTCAGCACATCATATCAGACATAATCCTTAAATATATATATATATATATATATGTATTGACAAATATCTGGATGAAAACGTATTCATTCACAAGAATTAGACGTTTGCGCAATTGTGCCCACTCTTAGACAACAGCAACACTCAGTGATCACAAAACAGAGTACAGTTGTAAACCATTACATCAATATTTCTGTCGCATCCCTCGGATCGGGCGCTAGTTTTCACGTTTTCAGAATCACAACCAAATGTGACTTTGAAGGAGGCGTACAAATGGCTCGCAATATAACTTCCATCAAATAATATTCATCTCTACTTCACTCTTATGTTTTCGTTTCAATCGGTTTCAAAACATTTCTGATTAGAATCGAGTCATTTATTTGACTTCAATCTAAGGCTTTGAGTCCGAAACACTTTCATCAGTTCATTGTTTTTATAATAGTTATTCGACTCAATACTCTTTTTATACCTCAATTATCAAGTAAGTTTTGTCCATTTTCATCTGAGTAATATGTAGATAACACGATTTGCCTGTATAATTTGCTCCTACCTTATTCCCCCACTTCACCGATACCTCATTCTAGAGATCCGAGAATAAGTGCACAGGGTATATTGATAAAGGGGAGGGTGTAATGACCGTTATCGTCAAAATTTGGTTTTATTTTGTTTGTTGATTTTTATAATGTTTTGTTAAAATAATTGTCAAAACAATTGAGTAAAATCCAAATTCCATAACAGAATCGTTTAATTATTAATTTGACGAACAATTTCTGAGTGAATTTTATATCAATTGTCAGCAAATTTTAATCGAAAATTAAATTATAGTTACATTAGTTTCCACTTAAATCAAAAGCCTCTTCAGTAAGAAATTATTTGTGTCTGAAATTTGATATTAGAGTCAAAATATTCAGAGAATAATATTTTAGTTTTTATCAAAACATGTATTTTGTTTGTAAGACGAGAATTGGGCACAATTTCAATCTAAATGTCTGCAAATCATATATTACTCTATCATTAATCATGCGTTTGAATTATAGTATTGTATTTCATAATTGGTTTTTAATTTCTGCAGAATATTCTGTGCTTTGAATTGAAAGCGCGTCTCAAACAATACATACATTTCCTAAACGTTATGTTTGGCATCGATTTGTTGTAAATCAGACTTCACTGTAAAGCACTTTACACTTACAGGTAATCATCAAATATTAAAATCTTTTGTTAGTTCAATGATTTTGTTTTAATTATTTATTTACTGATTACTACATCACTGACGCGAAGATTGTAAACATTTAACCGAATTATTGACTCATTTATGATAAATGACTGAAAAATAATGACTGCAATACAAGTCAATGTTCGCCCAAAAAGGGTGTCCCGAAAGACAACCAACAGTTCGGCCAATATATCGGAGGAACAGATCGTTACCTCAACTGTTAGTCTGAATGAAGAAACGTTCATAACTTCCAACTCAAGCACATCCAATACAGCGACAAATTCCGGAAGCAGTTCGCGAAAAGCCAATAATGAGATTAAAAAAGCCCTTCAACTGAAAGTCGAAACTAAAGGTTTGAAACAATTCTTATTCTCTTTCATGCCTTTGACTTATGCCTCGCGTTTCTCACTATATATATATATATATCACTAAATTCTTGTCAAATATCATATTTCGCAGAATATTCTGAAATATTCTTTATTCTAATGTCTCTAAAGAGTCATTAATTTGAGTCATAAGAGAATCGATCGAAACAAACAACAGAATCAGGAAAAACAACTGAAAATTTGTTTCAAATTCTTTATGTTTATAAATAATTGGCAAAAAAGTTGACATTTGTGTCAATTGATTGCAGAAACTCTTCTCAATTGATGAAAGAATATTTGATTTATGATTAAGTTTTTCTATTAATCGATATCACATTTCTTTCAAAGGAGAGCCACATCTATACAAGTTATTCTGTTTCTATACATCTATATATCTATGAAAATATATTATATATACAGCGGGTTCATTGAACCCAAAGTAGAAGCTCTTCAATATCTCTCTCATAGGAGAGCCTAACAACCAATCCGTTTATATATAGAGCTTCTCTTCGTTCGTTTCTCTTCGTTCACATCTCTTCTCTAATATCCTTTAGGTTTAAAAAATAGCTAATTCTTTGGCGAATTTCTTAGTTCTCCTCTAAATCTCTTCCTCATTACTCAACTATTAATGAAAATATATATAAATATTTGCAACACTTGATGTTTAATTGAGGAAAAGAAGAAAAAGAATTAATAGATTCTTCCAAAAGATAACATTTTTATTGTCAGCTTTGCCTCCAATGAAGAGATCGATAAAACAGATCTAAATTTAGAATTTTTGCGTTCATATCAAACCAACAAACTCTTGGTTCTCTTCTTCTTCTAATTAATCAATAAATTTATGTTTGAATTCAATTTTCATGTTTTCATTTTTGTATTTTTCAAATCTAATAATCTTGTTCTCCAAAAATGTCAATAATACTGATGTCATTGTATTTCACATTTAAACCTTTAAATTAAATTATCTAAAAATCTAACCTATCATGCTCAATTTGATGCAACTCAAATGCGAATGCATATATTTTGCACTTCAACAATTAACTAGTTTAATTTTCGTTTTTATTTTGCTAAAAATTTATTATTTTTAATTAAAGTCTACTATCGATGGAATTAGACATTAAGTGATTGATATCTGTCTTTAACTTTATATTCATTGGACTTATCTTTTATTCTTTGCAAGACTTGTGTCGCAATCGATTTGATTTGAAATTTATTTGAAAAAACAATACCAGGACAAGTTAAAAGTGTCTCAATTCAAAGATAAATATCAGGCAATAGATATTGAAGTCAAGAAAAATGTTCTTCAAATCTGTTTTGGAGATAAAAGTATTCTTCGATTAAAACAACAAAAAAGTAATTGATTTCGAACGACATTAAAACAAATGGTTTTCTCATTTTGAAAACGCTTTTCCGTTTGGGAGAAGCCTTTTGATCACTACTTTTACTTTTGTATAAAAAGACATGATTTTCAATGAGTATTACATTTAATTAATCTTTTATTTTACTCAATTTCTAATCAATCATTTGAGAGGATTTATTATTTTGGTGTCTAATCGATAGGAATATAGTCCAGACTTGTGTTCAAAACCGTTAATAAAACCTAATTTTTAATTCAAACCTCGATAACTGAATTTTGAAAAAAGATTTCCATAAGTTTAGCAAATTTTGTTGTTTTTCTGTCACCAGTTTTAATGGCTTTTCTCGAGGGTTGATAAGAAAATCGATTATAATTTGATTAAAGTTGAGTTTAAATCAATTTTTCATTAGGAATACCCAATGGAATACCCATTGTATACAAAATTGTTTGTTCGCCACTTTTTTCGGTCAAATTATTTTCAGATTAATCAGTAAACCACTCAAACTGTTCTCTTGAAGGCTGAGTCCAGAGCTGGTCATTGACTTATTGTTTGTGAACATTCAACTCAACTCCAAATTTGCTAATAATCTCTTCATTTTATTAATACATATAAAATATCCTTTGTATATCCTTTGATTATCTCATTATAATCTTTTTGGTGAACATAAGACTGTCTGAGATCAGGCTTATGGACATCGCTTTCATTGATGAATTCATTTTGATGAAATACGAACATGATAGATTTACTACATTTATACTACACATTAATACATAATTTATTAATAATAAAAAAATTACATAAAATAAAAGTTTTGCATTCATTTGATATTAAATGCACGGAATATGTTATACCATAATAACTCTCATTACCCTATAATTTCATTTTTACTCTCATATAAATATATTAATATATATTTGTATAAAAATCTATGAAAACTAACATTTGTTGGAAAGAAATGACTGAAATCAGGACTTTTAGGCAAATCAGACACGCGTTTAGTCGTTGTATTCAAACAATGGTTTTATGGCTTTTTGAACATTTCTTTGGAAGGATTTTCGTCAAAAACATCTCCGAATATAATACTCAAAGGACTGCTTACTTTCGCTTCAGTGAAAGGGTTGAAAACTTAAACCAACAAAAAAAATAGAGGAAAGGGTTAGAAATAATGTTCAGTTGAGTTCAGCTGCTGTTCTCCGCATAATAGATAGTAAATCATTCAAATAATGTATTTTGAATACAGTTTTGTTATTCACTTTCTGTTATAATCATTTGTAAGCCTTTTCATTGAAAGTCTGCCAATCAATAGATTCGTATTAAATGTCTCATTGAGTCGGGTTTTGACTTTACTTTTGTCTGCATTTCTCCACACATTTCACTTGTATTTCAATACTTTTCAAACTTAATTCAAATCCAACGACAGATGATTTCCAGTTCGGAACCAATTTTTAGGAACTACTCCGAGAAAAATAATTTAATCAGTTTTATAACAGATTTGATGTCATCTAAAAATCAATGCTTCAAATTGTACTCAATTTTAAATGGATATTATGCTTAAAGTTTGTTCATTTTGTTAATTATTTTAATTGGATTACTATATAATTTGCAAAACAGATAGTAATTGACTGATGAAAGTAACCCTTAATTAACTGTACTTCCAAGAGCCAAATGGAAGCCAATGATATGCTTTACTACTTTTTTTCTTAAGTCCTGTGAAACGCAAATATTCTCAAAACTCAATAAATATGTGAATTCAGTCAAAAGCAAAGCAAATAGTTTTACACTATTTTTGGCCCCTTTTAATCAAATGCACTGATATTTGAATAACAAAAACTTTCTTTAGTTGTGAGTCTTTGGGACCGAACTCCACCACTGAGTGACTGAATGGGAAGAATAATCTGTGAGATGAGTCCCAAACTCAAAATACTAATCCATTATTGAATTTCACGAATACATATGTCAGCCTTCAGTAGGCTTTTGGAGTCTCTGTTTAACAACAAGAAGTCCAGTATTTGAGTGCAGGTGTAGTCAAATCACTTTCTCATATATATTATGAGAATTTCATTTTAAATGTCTGTCAAAATTGTTTTTCATTTCATTTCGACTCAATTTTTCATTTAGTCGACGAAAATCTGATTCCGGTTTTCAAATAATATATAATTTAAGTTTGTTTTTGATCTTAGATTTGTTTCGTATTTTTGAATCGCTTTTTACCTGAAAAGTCTTCAAACTGGAGGCAAATGTTTTGATAATCACTCAATTGAAGGCAAAGAAGAATTTGTAAAATGTTTGCTCAAATTTAGTGAAAGCAATAATTTATTATCAATTATAACTACGAAAGTAATAACCATTAGTCAAAAGAAAGCATTTTATAAATTTGTCTCAAAAACAAATCTTGAGTTTTGTGGACAATAATCGAAAGAATAGGAGAACCGAGTAATCAATAAATGGGTTGTTTTTGTTGCTCTCAGACTCAGTTCGACATTATATTAGAAAATTGTTTTTTAAAAGAAAGGTTCGCTTAAAAGACAGGAAATTCATTATTCTTGAAGAAAAGCCAATATTTTAGAGAAACTCCTGTCCTGTCCTCTCTATCCTTTCTGAAGAGTAGAGTTAAGTTTGAGAAAATCATAACCACTTCTAATCTTTATTATTAAGAAGAGTGAGAAAACATTGAATCGAAAGCCAGTGAAATCATAACCCAAATAGTCGGCCCCCTATTAGAGCCGAGTTTCCCAGTGGCCCCAAATTGAAGCTGTGCTCTGTTAACTGTATTTTAACTAATACTCACTTAATATAATAGTGGTGAATAAAAAGAGGTCTGTCCGCCACTTCAAATCGGAAATAAAGTCTTTTGGTTGAAAATTAAGGCCAAGTTTGTCCTCATTTCGTATCTTTGATATACTCTTTACTACTGAAGTGAAGTATTCATACATTCATTTGACAAAATTTATTAAAATTGTATCGAAAAGTGATCCGAATGAGTGATTTGAGAATTTGTTTTCAGATTTGAGCTAGTTTAATTGTAATTAGAACAATAAGAAAGTGAAATTAAAGTCACATATAATTGAAATAATTATAATAATGACAGCAATATTCGCAATCAAGACCTCAAAAATTTTTCGTTTTGGATAAGTTTTTGCGTTCAATTGCAGTCGAATTGTAATAAACAGTAAAACTGAGAAAAAAAACTTATTTTTCACCAAAATCTCGGACTCAGGGAGTTGTGAGCTGTGCCTAAGTCTAGCCTTCGGCTAATTTCCGCATTACATAAAACTATACACTTTAGTGATTTCCAACTTATATACGCTTATATGTAATATATATTACACTAAATTAAATCATTTATTAACATTAGTAATGCCAAAATCCGCTCTCATTGTACACAAACCACATTACAAATAAGTTGAGAGACGAGAAAGTCCACGACAAGGACCACGACCAGGACCTGTACTTTCACTTCTCGTCAAAGCATAGGTTCCCAAATTGGCTCTCTTTTCGTACGTTCTTTAAGTTTAGCTTTTGGTAGCGGTTAGACCTTCTAAGTGATTGTCCCCTCTCCAAATTTTGTTTAATTTGATATAATTGTAGATTATTTGTCGAAAACAAAATAATGGTTTATTCGGAATAATCCAAAAATTATGTAAATTTGATTTAAAAAATCAGTTTTGGATTAATTTCTTTATCGTTTAGATTTTAATCTATAAATTTCTTTCCGATGGAAAGTTTGGTTATTTTTTTTGGTGGATTAGTTTAATAATTAATGACGTGATCTCCATAGGCTTAATGTTGACCTAATGTGTGAAAATTGGAGACATGTAGTATTCAATGATAATAATCGTGAATAAAAGAGGTCTGTCCGCCACTTCAAATCGGAAGTAATTTTCTCTTTAAAATTGAGGCCAAGTTTGCCCTCATTTCGTATCTTTGATATACTCTTTACTACTTTCACTACAAATGACATACAATTGAGATTTCGCCTCAATTTTTTCGGGGTTATCTCTTTGCAAAATATATGTGTTTTTGTTTGAATTTGTTTTTTCTCTCATAAGTAGATCTCAAGCGTATGCCTAATGTCCGTCGATTATCTTCTAATCCATTGTCTAGTTTTTGGTCACAAAATGAAAAGATTGCTTCAAATGCCAAACAATTCATAATTTCTTTTTTGTCACAACAATACAGACGACAACTAATTAAATATTTGCATTGATTTCTCTTTATTCTGTTCACATACTTCCTGTTGAAAGATATCACTTCACTAATGCGTTTGCAATCAAATCAATATTTCGATTACTTCTCCACTCATTTTGAGTGAAATATCGATAAAATAGCGAAACATTTTATTCAAAGCCTAAAAATTTTGAATAATAAATAATATATAACTATAGAGTCTATGTCTAGAAATGAATAGAAGTTTGAGTGATTGTGGCACAGAATGAACAGGAATTATTTGAATCAGGGCTCCCATTAAATCCTGATTTTTCTTTCAAATTGGTTTTTGATAAAATTTATTTAACGACTCATTAAAAATGAATGAATTGATTCAAAATTTAATTTTTTGTTTCTAATGCTTTAAACTTTTGAATACATGACTCTCGATATCATTTGATTTAATTACTTGTAATCAAAGACTTGAATTGTTTATCAATATTTTAATCAAAGTTTGAATTCACTTAAATTCCGAAACCATTGATAACTGATAGATAGTATTGAGAAGAAAGCTGAGCACTGAATCGATTGGAGTGGTATATGTGCGCCACAAACAACATATGTCGGCGCAAAACCTGATTTATTATTGATTATAAGTCCAGTTTTACATAACGGGTCACAACTGTTATGAGAACCGATAGAACTGTGAGACAAATAAAATAGGGCTCGAATTAGACCGGATGTCAGCCAAAGGAGCGCTTCGTCTTCTCAATGTTCGGAGTCTGTGCCGATTCTGTGCACACTTTCACCCGAACGGCACTAACCTTTCTCTAAACTCTAGTCTTTATCCACTCGTCATCTGAATAGCATTTGAATTCAGTTTCCGTTCGATTTTGAAAATAATATGCAAATCAATATAATTCTGGTGTACTTTGAATACCATTAGAAGTGTTTGTATAACATTTCACTTTGCATTCAAACCTTTTCTCAATGGGTTTTGCCTTTCGTTTAGTAAACATTTCCCCTCCATTTCGGCCGATTATATTACAACTCATAACTAAAGTTTTCCAGATTTTGTCTCAGATTAGAATTTTTTTTTTTGAAAGCAATACTTAGAAAAAGTCAATTTTTCACACATTAATTGAGAGTTTGGTTTAATTTATAACCATTTTTATTGGCATATGTTGTGAACCTATGAACTAATTCGCGATATTCTAATGAATTCTTAAATTTTTTGTTGTTTTCGTTTTCTTTTTTACTTTCCATTCAATCAAAATTAGTATTAAGACAAAACTTAAATTTAAGAATCAGTTACATTGAAAACAAATTCAATCGAATCTTGGTTATGTTCTCAAATTTTTTTACAAACTTTTCTACACAAATCTGGATTTTTGTCTAAAAATTTTAATCAAAATAAAGAGAACCGAATTCTTTACTCAGTTTTGAAATATTTTCTTATTCTTGTGTTGATTTTCAGAATATATTCTCAAATGCTTTGAATTCAATTTTGAATTCAACTCAAACTCATATTTATTTGATTTTAAATTTCCTTTTCTTCAGATTTTTCCTTACTTTCGATGTTTTGATAGAAGTAATAATAATAGGCATCAAATCCTCCATAGATTTGACAAATTTTTATCAAAATTTTATCGGAAAGTCATTCGAATGAGTAATTTGAGAATTTGTTTTCAAATTGAGCTGGTTTAATGAAATTAGAACAATGAGAGTGAAATTAAAGTCAGATATAATAATAATAATCGGAGTAATAATCATAATCAAGACCTCAAAAACTTTTCGTTTCGGATAAGTGTTCCGAATATGCGTTGAATTGCAGTCAAATAGTAATAAACAGTAAAACTGAACGAAAACTTATTTTTCAGCAAAAAACTCGGACTCAGGGAGTTGTGTGAAGTCTAGCCTTCGGGCAATTTCCGCATTACATAAAACCAGAGATTAGCAAGGGGGTTTATATCAAAATCCCTATCATAATGTTTATTAATTTTGGAACAACCGTTGACTGAAAATTATACTCATTTTATGAGAACTACGTAACTGATAATCAATGTGATCTAGCAGATTTCAAACAAATACAAATACAAATTACAATAAATTACTATAATTTAACTGAATTTAAGATTATTTTAACTAAAAATTAGAGAATTTATTCCTCACAGCATTTTTCACTCCGCATTAGCTTATGAGCTAATTGATCTTGCTCATCTCTTCAGCTATTCATTCTTAACATAAACTTCAGTCAAATATCTATTGAAACGATTTTAATTTACATTGGAATTAATTCTGCCATTCATTAAAAGAGATCATTTCTAATGTTTAGGTCATAGGATTTTTTGCTGGATAACTAGTTTCTCACTTTTCTCTTCGATCCAAAGTTTTTTACATTAAATGATTTCAATTGAAAGTTATCAGTGATAACTTATCACTCATTCACTCATTTATTCAAATTTTCATATCTTATTGGCTCTCATTTGGTTTATTTGTATATTTATTTATCTGTTAAATCTATCTTGATATTCTTCGTAAAGAGCCTGCTTATGATGGTTTCTATAATAACCAGATGCTAATTATTGGTGGCTTTTTCTTTGAGAAAAGCCAATTAAATAAGTTCTCATTTAGCTATAGATTTATGCAAAACAAATCCAATAGATTTGTTTCCATATATTTTTCTTAAATGATTTTATGATAAAACTGCAAAACGCGATAATATGTGAGATTATATGGAAATCCTTTGAAAATCGAGTTAAAAGCAATTTTGAAATAATATCTCAAAAATATATTTATTTCTATGATTTCAGAGAAAAGGGAACAAAAACTTTCGCTTCGATGCATATCAGAGAAAAGTATGAAAAGCTTTTTTGCAGTCAAACAAACTCTCGATTTTTCATTTCACTTGTGTTCTGATAATTCGTTTTTTGGGGATCAAAAGTGTTGTGCTGTTAGTAAAGCTCAGGCTATAAACGAGAGGAAAGTATTCCTTTTTTACCACCCGATCATAATTTAGTACTATTTTGAACTGAAAAACTTTGTTTACTCGTTCTCTTTTCAATGGTGGCCAGACATAGAGGGACACAGAGGGGTGGGACCAAAAGGACACAATAGGACCTAACAGTCACCGGCACAACAGTCGCACAATTGAATGGCACAGCTCTGGACTAAAAGTTTTTTGAAATTTTCCCAAAAGCCCAGAGATTTCCCTCTCATTTAACATAATATCTTTCTTTTCAAAGAAATACAATCAAAAGCATTAGGCATTAGGAGAGCGGCTCTAAAATTAAGTGAATTTAGCACAACCTGCATGTGTGGAGCAAATGCACTCTGTGTAGGCACTCTGTGTATGCACCTGTAGGTCCCGGACAGGTCCGCCGTCTCAACAAATACAGATTTTTTGGGATTCATGACTTTTGAAGCACTAAACAGTGGACTCAAAAAACACAACAGAAAGCAATCAATAGTTTATTATCAAATCCTATGTTTATATCGTTTTAAACGTTTCGTCAAATCTTTTTGTTATTCAATTGTGATATAAGTTTATAATACTATGATTTCAATCGAATAAATGTTGTTTAAAAAGCAAAAACAAATTAATTAAATGATTGGAAATGTCTTACATTCCGAGAGTTATTTTCTAATCGTTGTGAAAAGTATTTAATTCTTTAATCTGATTGAATAATATCCGAAGTGAAACAAAATAAGTCTTCGAATCATTAATTACTTTTATTCTCCCAAAAAAGCATTTATACCAAAGTTTTAAAACAGTTTTATTAAATTCTCTCGAAAACAGACATTAAATAAATTCACATAAGATTTCTTAGGATTCGCTTCTCATAAAAATCTAATTCTCTTCAAAAGAGAAAAAATAAATTTATTTGAATTTGAAAAAATCAGTTGAAATGATCGGACAAAACATCATTGAATTATGTCTGTTATGTCTGGCATTTACTCATTCCGTTCATTAGTTGTCTTATATCTGGAATTCAATTTATTTCCAATTAATGATAAAAATAATTCCCAATTCATTTAATTTGAATGTTTCTCTCGTTATTAGTTTTCTTTTTTTATTCTAAGTTTTTCTCAATTTTTTTTTGTTATGAATTCTTAATCTCATTACATGAATATTTATACCTAGGTATATGTAATGCTTATAATATAATATTATATTCAGAACAGTTGAATAACATAAATGTTTATTATTATCTTTTTTTGGGAAAAAAGTTTTATTTGTCGACAATTTAAAGGAAGCAAAGACTCAAATATTGCAAAAATATTCATATTTTTTTGTCATTTCTGTTGATTTAAATGATTTGATATTAAGTGACTTAAGTCTTAACTCTTTATTCTATCACTAATTAAGAAACAATGACTCGACTTAAGAAGTTTGAGAAACTTTTCAAATATTCCTCAAAATTAACAAAAATATTGTTAGGAATGAGCCATCAATTAATGGCCAAAACAGATATTTATTCAAACTGTTGTCGATTTCTTGAGTTATCTTATGTTTTGAGTCAGAAATAAATAATAAAAAAACACGAAAATACAGATAATTATTGAGTGAATGTGGATAGTCATTAGGTACCGGTCAGTGACTGGTACTGGCATTTGCTCAAAAAGAGCCGAACTATTATGAGTGCAGTAAAATCGTATACAAATGTTTTGTCTATAAAATAGACTTTTCATTAGAATCAGTGGAAAGTAAGATGAGAACCAAAAAACCAAATGTGCTTTCGTTAAAAGCCTTATCCCCTTTCAGACTCTATTCTATTTAAGTCCTGTTATTCATTTGTATTCCCTTTTTATGATCGGTCTTCTATGTCCTCTGTCCAGACCTTGAAGGCATTGGTTACCACTCCAGTTACTCAAACTGTAGAGACATTCTATGAAAAAATGGGTCCGTTTTTAAGGATTGTATTCATTATTATTTTCTGAGAAACGGTTATATGTTTTTGCGAATGCATTACAATGTAATGAATCAAAAGTAGACCAAAAAAGAGAATTCAGGCAAACAAGTGATCGTCTGGTGAGGGGTCCAAAGGACCAAAAGTGTTGCCATACCTTCACCCATACCTTTCTCTACATAAAAACTGTGAGAAAATCTTCGATAACAGTCGCATAACAATGACTCTGACTCTGACACAAATATTTTTCTGGCTTTTATCCCTCTCCTCTCCTATCACTCGGTTTATGCAAACCTAATGCTATTTTCATTGCCTGAGTCGTCACCTAATACTTGTGTAACTGTATTGTCAATACTATTGTCTGACTCTCCCCTCAATGGTCTAACAAAAGTCTAACTGTGTTCTCAGGAATCGAGAAAACCCTTCATTACTTTATTCAAATTAATTACTATTTAAATGAATTTCTTATATAATATATGGATAAAAATAATCACTTAATATATGAATATATAAAAAGTTTGACTATACTTGTTAAGTTTCCTTGGTAAATAAGGACATAACTGTCTAACCGAGCAAGACCATTTGGGCAAAACTGGACTATTACTTAAATAAAGCGACGAAAATAAATTATCAAGTATAATTTAATGATCATAATACTTGTCAATTAAACATGTGATACAATTTTATAGTGATTATGAGCTATAAAACTCTGTTTCTTATAATTAAAATCACAATTATTCTGAAAATATTCGAATTTAGAGCTGAATTGGAAAATCAACAAAACTGAAAAGTCCTATAACCAAGAGAAAGGTGTTTTGGGTTTCTTCTCTGTAGTTGCAAACAGGAGGGACTGGGTTTCTCCAATTTCACCTTTCATGAACTATTTCTAATTAGATTCTGACAATATTTTGGAATAATTTACAGGAATTACAGATCTTTGAATTGAATGGAGACAAGACTGGAAGCAGTCTATTATCTATTCATATAATAAATGGCATTAAATAACAATTTATTCGCTGAGAGCTGTGTCTGTAATCTATCATTGATTTAGGTTTGAGTTAAGAATGAAATTGAATTATTGTTTGCTCTGAAAACGTCAACTTTTATTATAAACTCCAGAGAATTGACTAATAATTTGTTTAAAAACAAAATGTTATTATTTTCTCTCATATTCTCTCTGTTTATCGATTTGTTAAATATTTTCTCAAATGTTTTCACTTTCACTTCGCAAACAACTTTCAGTGGTGTTCCCAAAAAGATTGATTAAGTAAAATACATTTCTGTACTTTTATCTTCTAGTGAGGGAACGGGTGATTCAGTTTTTCCAAAGCTTTTCCGCTAATAATTTAGTTGGAATGCTCTCAAAGTTAGTTCACAACTACTTCTGATTTGAACGGATTCAGTAAAATCTTAATGAAAGCGATGATGGTATCAATTAGTTATTAAGGAGTCTCCACTTATTACCTAATATTAAGCCATGATTTTCATCCCATTTTTCAATTCAGATAACATTTATTGCAATCAAAAGTTTGCCTCAAATCGAAATATAAAACTTTTCTTCACTTTTCTATCGCTTCCGTATGTAATATACGAGACTAGAAGTCTACGGAGAAAACCTGTTTAGATTGAAAATACAAAGCAACATGGTATATTAGACATGGGAGAGATGGAGAGAGAGAGAGAGAGAGAGAGAGAGAGAGAGAGAGAGAGAGAGAGAGAGAAGGGGAGAGACGAGTGTAAGGTAAAGTGAAAAACTTAGAAAACAAGTCTAGTACTAATGGTGGGCCAGATTTGGGGGTTGGCTCAAAAGCTGATACCATATTTTGGCAATGCTTTAGCGTTAGTTGGCGTTAGTGTTAGTAGCGTTCGGGGCACTGACCTGTTCTCTCACTCTGACAGAGAGTCTGTTTCTCTCTTATGTTCATTCATTTGATATAATATGCGCCGAAATTTCAGGTGAAAAAAAAAATATATTTGTGTTGACTTTTCTTAATACAAGAATCCATACGCTTTAGATGTGATACCTGTGCCTTAATATCACTCTCTATTCTACTAATACATTGAGATTTGAATTTTTGTTTGTTTTTCTCGAACCAAACTTTTTTCTATTTTTGGAAAAGATATCCGAGAAATAAGTTTACATTTTATCGGTTTTAATAAAAACTTTGTTTTGTTTTGAAAAATGAAGAGATTTATTAAATTGAAATTTCGTTTCAACTGTTTATCCAAATGTTGTCTTTGATCTAAAACTTCGAAATACTTTCAAACTGTTTGTGAAGTTTTGTGAAATTTCTGTGAAATAAACTCATCTCTCGATCGGATTTTAACTGACTTTACGTCAAACTGTTCTTCACTTCGAAGATCTGATTGTGTTTTGAGAATCGTTTGAATTTATTATTTTTTGATCGAAATTATAAATTCAATAATTAATTGAAATATTGGTTCAAACGTGTGATTCATGTCCACAAACCGATCAACGTTTTGCATAATAAAGACTTTGATCGATGGATGTTTTCAAACTGGATGACGGTTCGTGTGGAGTCCTTCCACCCGTCACAAGTTCCACGTCTTCGCCGGACAGTGGGGTTAAGTTAGGCGCAGAGATATTTGACAACGACTTTTCGCTGTCTTTCTACGACCCCATTAAGAAAGAGTACGATGAAAAGCCCTGCATTTATGACCCCAACACTGTTCCCGACGCGGTATATACGGCCAAAGAGTATGGTCCTTTACCGCCTTACCCGGGAACTGAGTCTCAAGCACTCATTACACCACTAAATAGGAACCCTATGAATGGGTCGCCCCCAGCTTTGGCCACTTCACCACCTTTGGTCACAAGTAACGCTATTCAGGCGGGGTCTGCCACCGCCCGCACTAATGGTCAGACACCTGTCACTGTAATATATGAGACAAAGAGAGAAATCGCTGAAAGTTCTTCACCTCATAAGACGGGCAAAAGTAGAAACAAAAACTCAAATAATAACATAACTCAAGGTATTTGTCTTTTCTCTCTTTTCTTCGTTTTTGAATTTAAGATAATCTGAACTTTCATTTCAAATGAGACTCAAATTATTGATTTGATTTTTGCCGATATATTGGTCTCAACTTCTCTTAAATATATTCACAAATTATTGACAATTATTGACAATATTTCTTTAGTTTTGACCATTTCTTCAAAGAAAATGACATTTCATTTAAATTTGTAATCAAAAATGGCGTTTAGTTCGCAAGAATAAAATAAATTGAAAGAGTTATCAAGAGTTTTTGAGAATAAATTCAGTGATATTTCCTGATTTCTGTTTCAAAATTGAAGAAATCAATTAATATTTTTTAATAATTTGAGCCAAAATATGAGATAATATTGAAAAATAAATTGAAAATCGAAAAAATGGTTGGATTTGTGTCAAGTTCAGGGTTTTGATGAGCGTTATATTCAGTGTTAGTCATAGACATATCGCAATGTGGAGGAACACCACAAGAGTTTTGTTACCTTTCAATGTCAACGGCCTATGAGAGAGAGGTTCGCTTCCGCAGGTCGTTAAACCCTCACATTTCAAGTGAAGGTACATCGATCTCAAAGCACAGCTCCAAAACTCAATACAATATCTGTTGGGCCTTCACTTCGCCAGAAATATATATTTCTTCTTATTCTGTTCAACAAACCGCTCATTCACTTAATTTATATAAAATTATTAATTTTTTATTCCTTTCAAAGCTCTGACGTTTTAAATATGGTTTTGAAAATTCCTTTTGGAAGACCCTCTCCTTTAATGATAATATTTATAAATTCAAAACTCTTTGCCATTGATTTTAATTTAGTCTCTAAACGATTAATCGAGAATTTAGTTACCCTTCGAGTGAAAGAGTGGAAAACCATTTTTTTTCGCTCCTCTTTAATAATACATAAGACTAATCATTATTGATATTAAACTAAATTATTTTCCATTTTATAGCCTTTCAGTGGAAGGCTTTCACCCAAAGAGTTGCATAAAAAGGTTTTTTTTAAACCTTTTCTTTGCTATTTCTCCAAACAATTTCTTAATACAATTAAAAGTGATTTTCAAAATAATTTTGTCCACAATTTTTCAAATATCCAATAATTAAACTGTTGTCGAAAATACAGAATCATTTAGCTTATAAAAAGAAGACTAAGGGTATATTTCACTGCTTACAAAAGAATTGACAAACAATTTACTTGCTAATGGTTCTCCAATTTAGCCATTTTATGGTTTTGAATTTCCTTTGTCTCTCTCCTGTAACTCATTTATCTGAACAAAAGACCAAGAATTTCAGATTACACTTGATTTTGATTGCAATCATATTTTGTCAGATAATTTGCTTTTCTTATGAAATCGAAATTCAAAACATATTTGTCAAGAGATTAGTGACTAAAATAACAAATCATTTGCGAGGACTTAGAGTTGGGGACTGACTGCACTTGATTTCGGTCTCCACTGACTCTCCTCTTGTTTTTCTGCCAAACATTTGAACAGTTTTATCACTTTTTTGTTATTCATTCGAATTATTTTTCCCAAATGTGCTCTTCTTTTGAGAAAAAGGATTAAAGCGTTTGAGTAGAGCTTTGAGAACAAGCTCTCGCTTTTTATGTATATTTTTCCGCATTTAAAGACAATAATTCATATCTTTGTTTCAAATGTTTATGTATTAAGACTTCATATTATTTTATGACTGAAAAACTTGTTTAATAGACTTAATCGTAATTTTAGAGTCAAAACATTTTTGCTTTTGAATGAAATAATACTTGAATTTTGATTAGTTTTTCACTCAAACAACAATCAGAAGGAAATTCAATTAAATTAATTCGAAAGAAAGAAATTTTTTGAATACAAAAAAACTGAAAAAATACTCAAATAAGTTGAGATAAGATTAAATCAAATGAACTTTTTCTTAACCAAATTTCAGAATAAATTACAAGTTTTAGTGAAAATTCTTCTTTTCTTTCCGATCAATAGTTGATATTTTTTGTAAGAATTCCTTTTCTTTGATAAATAAATGATTAGTTTTCTCGAAATCAGAGACGACTTTAATTGAATTCTGGAATAAATGCGAAAAATATTTCGATCAAAAGATATCGATTCAAATAAAGGGCAAAATGGATGCCTTCTCTCAGTTTCTTTGCGTAAATAATAAAAGAGATTATTTGTTGCGATAGACTTTTTTTGGTCAAATTGCGAATATTTTCCCATATTTTTGCTTATGTTCTGTAAATTATACGCTTTTAAAGTAAATATTTGTGAAATTTTGTGGCAAAACTATCGCTCAATTGATAGCGTTTTTATTCAAAGTTCGTTGTCGTCTAAACTTTTTCAGTGAGAGTTCGTTCACTCAAATGGTTTAGTTCTAAGAGTATTACTCAATAGCTCTCATACCTGTGCCTCTCATACACACCAGTGTTTAATAGCTGTTCCACTGCTGTCTATCTGCTCTATGTTACCGGTCTATGACTCAACAGGATTGTAAAAATACAACAAATATGTGATCGTCAGCCAGTTTTTTGCCATTAGTTTACACCCATTGATAATGACAATGAAAATTGCAATAAATGACAAAAACACTATACATTTGACTTCGATTTATATCACTTTTGCATGACTTCCAACATATCTTTTCCAAGACTAATGTCTTCTCTTATTTCTGTTGAAAAAAATGATGAATATTTGAAATATTTTATATATCGTTCTGTGGATTACATATTCGTTTATTTTATTTTTAATCGCTATTTAACTGAAGAGAAAACAAAAACCAATTGAAAACCAATAACTTGATCTCAAATCTGTTTAAAGCATTTTTTCATTTTTTATTAATATTCAAATTTGTTTCTTATTTATTATTAGAGTAATTGTTTGATATTCATATATATATATATATGAATATATATATTCAGATAACATATATCTCGAATGGGGAACAAAGTGTTGATAACAATCAAACGATTGCTTAAAATAAACGCATTTTTCACGAAAACATTTATTAAATTTGAAATCTCTGATCAAAAGCAGATGAGATCTCAAGATTATTCAACTTTGATATTCCAATTAGTGAATAGTTGACTGTTGTTACTCTCATTATTATCATTTAAACTAAACATATCTTGCTCGAAATTAGATGTGGTTAGTTTTCAAATCGAAATATAATGATTTATAATTAGATTTGTAATTAAACATGAATTGGATGCGAAAGTTATGATCAATTGTTTGCTTATTAGAGAGGGTTCGCCCAATAATCTTAATTATGGCAAACAATTTGAGAGAAAATTAATGGCTAACGAGGGCTCCATCACTGGTCGGACGGTCGGCAGCCATAATATGAATAAAATTGTCTCAACTTTTGGTTTTTTTGCTAATGTTTTACATAAAAAACAAATAAAACGGTTATCTCTAACAAAAAATTATATGAGAATTGACTGATTAGACCACCAAAGGCTTTATGTGGAGAAATGTAGAACTCTTTATCATTTGTTGTAATCTTGACTACAGCCCAAAACCATCCCATCCCTGACAGTAGCTGAGAATTTATCCGTCTATACATTTCAACACATCTTTACTTAATTCTGTATTCAATCACTTTTACAAGAGTTTCGGCAAAAAATATTTTACTATTGAATGAACGCCAAAAATAACAATTAATTGGTGTTTCTCTCAATTTATTCGTCTATTGTTTTGACAGATTTTGAATATATTTTACCAAACTTTTCAACAAATGGTTTCCGAGGAAAGGAAACAAATGTATCTGAAAACTAGAATTATGCAAATTAATTGCTAGATTATTGAAAATGATGCTCTAATGGAGGGAAATCTATTCAATCGATTATAAAAGCAGTCTTTCCTTTCCTTTTGTTATCCTATAATTAATTTGAATACTTGGATAACAATTGAAGAAATGGTTGGAAACAAGCATTGAATCACGCGATGGACTATATCTTCAATCGTTATATCATTAAAGCAAACGAAAGACTCACGCAATCAGAGAAATGAATAAAAAGTCTCATCTTTGCAAATATTTTCTCTTAACATCAAATCTATTCATATTTATTATCGTTTAATAAATGCAATCAATTTTTCTATCAATCGTCGAATACAGTGTTTAAATACTCTAATAAATTGTCGCGATTTATAAGTTTTTGCGTAATTTCTTAGACAGTTATCAGTGAATTACAGTAATTATCGAAAATAGTTTTCTGTTTTGTTATCAAATAAATACAAATCAAAAATTTTATGACTTTTGAAAAGAGTATTTATTTTTTGGTCACAATTTATTGTCAATAATTCAGAATATTTTTCTTCAGAAATAATTACTTTTCTTGTGAAGTCTGAGAGGATGTTCCCGATTATCCCAATCTATATCTTAATTGTAAAATGGGATCGTTAGAAGTGTTTTTGTTTTCGTTGTGATCATAATTTAAAAGAGATCGGAGAGTCTAAGAGTAAGAGAGAGACTAAAAGAGTCCCAAAACTATTGGTTGGGTTCACGTATAGAAATCCTCTCAAACATATCGTTCATCCAATTCATGGTAGAGTCTGAGTGAATGCAGAGGGCATTGAACTTCTTCAGGTTGTTTCTGTGATGAAACATTGACCCCAACCCAAGCCCTCAACACTGTGCAAAATAATAGATTCTCTCTCTCTCTCTCTCTCTCTCTCTCTCTCTCTCTCTCTCTCCGAGTAAAAAATGAAAAGCATAAAATTTGTTAGAAATAGTACTAGATGAAAGCCAATTTCGATATAAAAAAGGCTGATTTTTTTTTGTCATACATTATATTAAATTCGTTCAACAAAAATGACTTAACATATAGTCAAAGATTTTTCTCTTTTTTCACGATTATTATTATTTTTTGAATAAAGAAAATCTACGGAAATAATATTTAATAATTATTTAATCGTTTTGTTCGTGATTTTCATTTCCTTATATCCGATTCGCATAAATGGCGTTCGGATTATATTTTATGTAATTATTATGAAAAATGAAACTCTTTTGACAAATCAAAGAAATAGCGGATTAAATGTTTGTCTTCTTGTCCTCCAGATTCGCATCACAACAGTTTCGCGGCCGCGGATTCCAACAGCAATACTCCGACCAAATCGTTTGTTCCGTGCAAAGTGTGTGGGGATAAGGCCTCGGGATATCACTACGGCGTCACCAGTTGTGAGGGCTGTAAGGTAGGTCTCCTCAAAGCTGTTGTCACTCTGTGTTGCAACTCTTTGCCAGAGCTCTGGGGGTCTCTGCCAGAGCTCAAAGACATCAGATGTGGTGTTCTGTCTGCCATCTGATGGCATTCGGCACC
Source organism: Punctoribates punctum (assembly GCA_034698165.1). NCBI lineage: Eukaryota > Metazoa > Arthropoda > Arachnida > Sarcoptiformes > Punctoribatidae > Punctoribates > Punctoribates punctum. Next base: position 61 of record JAQGBD010000776.1, on the reverse strand, counting down.
GAATAGAGTGTTTGCGTGGCTTAGAGTCTGATTCATTGGTGATTGTCTTTGTCTGAGTCTA
>JAQGBD010000775.1:0-23331 GCA_034698165.1 Punctoribates punctum | reverse complement strand
TTTGACTCTGACCTCCAAATTGTGGTCAAAGGACACAAATTCAGAGCTCATAGACTCATACTTCAGGTCAGGTCTCCAGTGTTTGCGGCGATGTTTGAACACCCGATGAAAGAGAGCCAACAAAATGAGGTCATCATTGAAGACATCGACAAAAAGATTTTCGCCAAAGTCTTGAGATTCATGTATACCGACAAATACGAGAGCGAAGGCTTTGATTCAGATGTGAAGGTGTTCTCCGCCGCCGATAAGGTATACCTTGAGTTCAATTCTAATTAATTTCTAATTGTTTTCAATTTTAGTATAATTTGGCAGAATTGAAGTCTATTTGTGAGCAGAAAATTGGGGATCAGATGAATGTGGAGACAGTCTGTTATGTCCTCATTATGTCTGACAATCATTCGGCAGAAGAACTAGAATCAAAAGCAATTGAATTCATTAAAAGTAATTCCATTAAAGTAATGAAAACCAAGGGATGGATAGAAGTGATTAAGAGATCAGATTTGTATAACAATGAGTTATCACGAGTTATGATAGAAATAACTTCAAAGTCTCGTAAGTTTTATAATTGAATTATTCACTCATTTCTGACGGCTTTTTAAAAATATGTCTCGAATTAAAGACCGAAAGACATCAAAAAAGACTGTAAGTGTGGACAGTTGGTGCAAATCAAATGTCGAAGTAATTAAAACTACATTCCTCTGGACTATCGACAATTACAGTCAACTTACTGAAAACCCTGGAGAACGGTTGGAGTCCTCGACATTCAGTGCCGACACAGATATCAAAACAAAATGGGTTCTATGGGTTTACCCCAACGGGCGTTACTTCGAATACAGGGATAGTATTTCGCTTTTCATCCATTTGCAAGAATCCGATCGCAAAGAAGTGACCGCCACTTTCGAATTGGCGATAATTGATGTCAACCAAGAAATAGGTCATTCTTTTAAAGGTAATCAAATGTATAATACTTTCTAAAAACTAAAATATGAACACTTTTTAGACTCAAAACGAAAGTTTTGGTTGAATTATAAGCCAAATGTGGGGTCGACTCTCTTTATATCCAAAGCCGAACTGGAAGACCGTAAACATGAATTGCTTTCAAACGATAGACTTACGATTTATTGTGAGATAACTTCCTTTAAACCAAACACTACCGAACAAACTGTGCGTTTAGTGCCAAGAACTTCATTAACGGATGACATGACCGCACTCTTTGCAAATATGAATGACTCAGATATCGAAATTGTAGTCAAAGGACACAAATTCAGAGCTCATAAACTCATTCTTAAGACCAGATCCCCTGTATTTGCCGCGATGTTCAGACATCCGTGGAAAGAAAGTCTTGAAAATGAGATAATTATAGACGACATCGACAAAGAGGTGTTTGAAAAAGTATTGCAATTCATTTATACCGACAAATACCACCCCGAAGACATTGGGTCCAATATAAAGATATAATACGCCGCCGATAAGGTATACCTCGAGTATAATTCTAATCAGTTTCTTATTGTTTTCAATTATAGTATAATTTGGATGAATTGAAGTCGATTTGTGAACAGAATATTGAACTTGAGTTCAATGTGGAGACAATCAGTGATGTCCTGATTATGGCTTACTATCATTCGGCAGAAGAACTAAAATCAAATGCAATTGAATTCATTAAAAATAATTCTATTAAAGTAATGAAGACCAAGGGATGGAAGGAAGTCATCGACAGATCAGAACTTTTGGAATTGTTTTAGAGATTTCCTTCATTTGATTGAATAAACACTTTTATTGATTTTCTTGAAATTTTTTTTCAATTAATTTATGTAATTATTTGCATAATTAATTTTAAACCGTATTTTGGATGACATTTCTCTTTCATTTGAGCCAAGAATAAAACTACACTCAATTTAGTACACATTTATAATAAGTAATCAAATGGGATATGAAGTAAATGTCTAAATTGATTCAAAATATAGAATTTCAAGGTTAAGAAGTTTTCTGACATTGATTTTTAACCTTTATTCAACTTAACCTTGTTCATTTATGTATTTTACCCGTTAGAAAGTTAGAGAAGTATAGGAAAGGCATAGATTTTAGTGAACAGACTATTGAAATGAATTGAAATGAAATATTGCCTCAGAGATCAGATCTGTTGGAAGTTCTCGAAAAGATGATAATTATTTGAGAATTAAATCCAATAATTAGTTGAATTCATATTCAGTAATCAATTGAAATAAAATGGGATTTGAAAAATCGAATACAATGAGTTCAATGATATACCCTGGCTATTTTTCTTACTTTCATCAGAATTTTCAATCACTGAAAGGCACTCACATTGAGATTGCATTGCGTTTCGTCTGTCGTCACAACAATTGCGACACTATTTGTGACTCACTTTCAATACTAAAGCGCTTTATTTGAAGCAATCATTTCTCCCAAATATTATTTTTCAGTTGTTGTCATCGTTTGTGATATTATTCACATTTGAAGACCAATTCTTTGAGTAATATTTGACGAAATATGGCTAAAGTGTGTCCACAACCGGACAGTTGGACGGAATCTGATGTCAAAATCATTAACACATCTCACAAGTGGACGATAAACAGATTCAGCAAATGTTCCCAAAAAACTGGAGAATACATAAAAACAAGTGATTTCAGTGCTGAAGACGACCCCAAAACCAAATGGTGTCTAACTCTGTACCCGAACGGCATTAAGAAAGAAGACGAAGAGTTTATCGGTATTTACGTCCATTTGAGACAATTTGAAGGCAATGTAGTGAACGCTGAGCGCAATATTTCGATAATTGACGCCAAGAATCAAATTTACACCGAATTAAGTATTAACTCAAAGACAATAAGGATTTTATAGGATTGAAAATAAATTTCAGAATCGCCGAAGTCTTACCACACATTAATTGGTTTTGGATCCAATAAATTCATTAGCAGAACATCTCTCGAAGACCCCAACAATCAATTGCTTCCAAACGATTGTCTGACCATTTTTTGTGAGGTCTCATATTTGAATCCACGCAAAACCAGAAGTGGTCCCAAAACTTCTCTCAAAAGATGCCAAACACTGTCCGATGATATGACAGTACTCTATGAAAACCTCTGTTACTGTGACGTCGATATTGTGGTCAATGGACACAAATTTAGTGCTCATAAACTCATTCTTATGACCAGATCTTCAGTTTTTAAGGCGATGTTTAGACACCCGATGATAGAGAGTCAACAAAATCTGGTTATTATTGAAGACATCGATAAAGAAGTATTCGATAAAGTCTTGCGATTCATATATACCGATAAATACGAGACCGAAGACATTGATTCCACTCTAAAGGTGTTCTCCGTCGCCGATAAGGTATACCTTGAGTTTAATTCTATTAAATTTGTGATTTCCTTTCATTTTAAGTATGACTTAAAGGACTTGAAGTCTATTTGTGAGGAATATATTGGCTCTCAATTGACTTCGGATAACGTCTGCGATGTCCTCATTATTGCTGACAAACATTCGGCGAAAGAACTCAAATCAAAGGCAATTGAATTCATTAAAACCAATTCCATTAAAATAATGAAAACCAAGGGATGGATAGAAGTGATAAAGAGATCAGATTTGTTGCAATTGTTTTAAATTAATAATATTTTATCTAAAAGTGATTCTCATTAATAACAATACTATTAATCAATGATTTATTTGAAATCAATAATTATTTCAAACTTATGTTAATTTGAATAAAACTTTTGAGTGAATAAAGTTTTTATTCTATAATTGTTTTATAACAGTATTGAAAGCGAGGAATACTATGACATCATTACTGACATCACTTCAGTTGATTACTCCTATTCTGAACTCAGTTTCCGGTCATCTTTTGCCACACTTTTTCACATTTGAAATCACATTCTTTGAGTAATAATTCACGAAATATGGCTGAAGTCTGTCCGCAACCGGACAGTTGGTCCTCATCTGAAGTGAGTAATATTAAAACATCCCATAAGTGGAGAATATATGAATTTAGTAAATGTTCCCAAAAAACCGGAGACTTTCTGAAGAGTTCAAATTTTAATGCCGACACCGATCTCAACACCAAATGGTATTTTAAACTCTATCCGAACGGCGCCCGAGAAGTGGACAAAAACTTTGTCAGCATTTTCTTGTATTTGAGTGAATCTGATGGAAACGAAGTGACGGCTGAGTTCAGAATTGCAATTATTGACGACAAGAATCAGATCCACAAACAAATGAGTATTGAATTAATAGTTTTTAATTAAATAAAATTGTTTTTAATATTTATTTAAAATAAATGTTATTTGTTTCAGATAAGAAGGATAGCCATTCCTTCCAAATCGGGGGCAACTGGGGGTGGCATCAGTTCACAACCAGAACACTACTCGAAGATCCGGTCAATCAATTGCTTCCCAACGATTGTCTTACTATTTATTGCGAAGTGTCGGCCATAACCCGTACGGAATCGAGTGGTCGCAAAATTGGTCTAAAAAGAGGTATAACAGCGACCGATGATTTGCCAGAATTCTGTGAACACCTGCCCTTCCCTGACGTCGATATTGTGGTCAGAGGTCACAAATTCAGAGCACATAAAACCATTCTTAGGACAAGATCTCTGGTTTTTGAAGCGATGTTCAAAGAAAGTCCACAAAATCTGGTTATCATAGAAGACATCAATAAAGAAGTATTCGCTAAGTTTTTGCGATTCATTTATTCTGATGTTGTGGTCAACGAAGACATCAATTCAAGTATTGAGTTGTTCTCTGCGGCCGAAAAAGTAAGGAATCTTTGAAATAATTCATTTGATTCGCTTATAATTGATTTCTATTTAGTATGACTTAAAAGATCTCAAATCTATTTGTGAGGAATATATTTCTTCTCAATTAACTGCGGATACGGTATGTGATGTCCTTATAATGGCTGACAAACATTCCGCCGAAGAATTCAAAACTAAAGCCATTGAATTCATAAAAAGTGATGCCATTAAAGTAATGAAGACCAAGGGATGGATAGAAGTGATTAAGAGATCAGATTTGTTGCAATTGTTTTAAAGACATTTCTTTCTTAAGTTTAAGCTTTGAATAATATTTTCCTTCATATAAAAAATCATTAATAAAATTTGTAATTTATATCAAAATTAAGATTAAACCATAGTTTGGATGAAATTTCTCTTTCATTTGAGCCAAGAATAAAACTGCACTCAATTTAGTACACATTTATACCAAGGAATCGAATGGGATATGAAGTAAATGTTTAAAGTTATTCAAAATATAGAATTTCAAGGTTAAAGGTTTTCTGGGATTGATTTTTGAGATTTATTCAACTTAACCTTGTTCATTTATGTACAAATAGAAAGTTAGAGGAGTATTAGGAAAGGCATAGATTTTAGGGAACACACTATTGAGATGAGAACAGATCTGTTGGAAGTCTTCTAAAAGTTGATAGTTATTTGAATATAATATCCAATAGTTAGTTGAATTCCGATTCAGTAATCAATTGAAATAAAATGGTATTTGGAAAATGGAATACCACGACTTCGATGATATACCCTGGTTATTTTTCACTTTCACCGGAATTTTTAATCACTGAAAGGCATTCAAATGCACTCACATTGAGATCGCATTGCGTTTCGTCACAACAATTACGACACTATTTGTGACTCACTTTCAGTACTGAAGCGCTTTATTTGAAGCAATCATTTCTTTGAAATATTATTCTTCAGTTGTTGTCATCGTTTGTCATATTATTCACATTTGATGACCAATTCTTTGAGTAATATTCGATGAAATATGGCGGAAGTGTGTCCACAACCGGACAGTTGGACGGAATCTGATGTCAAAATCATTAAGACATCCCACAAATGGACGATAAAAAGATTCAGTAAATGTTCCCAAAAAACTGGAGAATACATCGAAACAACTGATTTCTGTGCTGAAGACGACCCCAAAACCAAATGGTGTCTAAGTCTGTACCCCAACGGGCGTACGAAAGAGGACCAACAGTTTATCGGTGTTTACATCCATTTGTGCGAATTCGATGGCAATGAACTGAACGCTGAGCACAAGATTTCGATAATTGACGCCAAGAATCAAATTCACAAACAATTAAGTATTAACTCAAAGACAATAAGGATTTTATAGAATTGAAAATAAATTTCAGAAACACTGATGTCTTACAAAACAGTATTGGCTTTCGGATGGAATCGATTCATGAGTAGAACAATACTCGAAGACCCGGACAATCAATTGCTTCCAATCGATTGTCTGACCATTTTTTGTGAGATCTCATATTTGAGTCCACGCGAAACCAGAAGTGGTCGCAAAACTTCTCTCAAAAGAAGCAAAACACTGACCGACGATATGACAGAACTCTATGAAAACCTCAACTTCTCTGACGTCGATATTATAGTCAGTGGACACAAATTCAGAGCACATAAAGCCATTCTTATGACCAGATCTTCAGTTTTTAAGGCGATGTTTACTCACCCGATGACAGAAAGTCAAAAAAATCTGGTTATTATTGAAGATATCGATAAAGAAGTATTCGATAAAGTCTTCCGATTCATATACACCGATAAATACGAGACCGAAGACATTGATTCCACTCTAAAGGTGTTCTCCGTCGCCGATAAGGTATACCCCGAGTATAATTCTAATCAATTTCTAATTGTTTTCAATTATAGTATAATTTAGAAGAATTGAAGTCTATTTGTGAACAGAATATCGCACTTCAGATGAATGTGGACACAGTTTGTGATGTCCTCATTTTGGCTGACATTCACTCGGCTGAAGAACTGAAGACCAAAGCGATTGCATTCATTAAAAAGCATTTAATAGAAGTGGTGAAGACCAAGGGCTGGAAAAAAATAATTGACAGACAATCCCTTTTGGATTTCCTCTAATAAGTTATTTTATTTATTTATTGTTTTGATTATGAGATAAGATTTGTTGCAATTGTTTTAAAGATATTTCTTTCTTAAGTTTTAAACAGGTATAGCCCGGAATACCCTCTGAGGTCGAAAATTTTGAAAATACCCCTCCCCTCAGGACACCCCCTAATACCCCCTGAGCCGACAGTGGTGGTTTCCCAGTGAAAATGGCCGTTTTCGGGCTAAATTCGGTTATTTTCAGCCGAATTCAATTTAAATTGTCATTAATTCAGTTAAAATCCAGTTTTTCGGCAAAAGTACCGAAAATATTTGCCGTTCTAAGGGGGCAATGGGGGTATTACCAATATTCCTCAGGCTCATCTCTGTTTAAAACCTTTGAATAATACTTTTCTTCATATAAGTCATTAATAAAATTTGTTTGTAATTTATATCAAAATAAAAATTAAATAATAGTTTGGATGAAATTTCTCTTTCATTTGAGCCAAGAATAAGACTGCACTCAATTTAGTTCACATTTATAATAAGGAATCAAATGGGATATGAAGTAAATGTTTAAAGTTATTCAAAATATAGAATTTCAAGGTTAAAAAGTTTCCTGTGGTTGATTTTTTTAACATTTATTCAACTTAACCTTGCTCAGTTATGTATATAACCAAATAGAAAGTTAGAGGAGTATCGGAAAGGCATAGATTTTAGGCAACAGACGATTGAAATGAATTATTGGCTCAGAGATCAGATTTTTTGGAAGTCTTCTAAAAGTTTATAAATATTTGAGAATAATATTCAATAATTAGTTGAATTCCTATTCAGTAATCAATTAAATAAAATGGCATTTGAAAAGTGGAATACAATCACTTTGATGATATACCCTGGCTATTTTTATTATTATCACTATTTCAATCACTGATAGGCACTCACATTGAGATTGGATTGAGTTTCGAGATAACAATTACTTCACTTTCAGTGATGAAGCGCTTCATTCAAAGTAATCAATTGTTTAAACAATTAACAGATTTTAGTCTGAGTTTTGATTCTCCGTTGAAATCGTCTTTTGTCACACTTTTTATATCACTTGAAACCCATCCCTTTGACGAAATATGGTAAAAGTGTGTCCACTACCAGAGAGTTGGACCACATCTGATGTCAAAACTATTAAGACATCTCACAAGTGGACAATCAATAAATTCAGTAAATGTTTGCCAAACACCGGAGAACACTTGAAGAGCTCTAAATTCTGTGCTGAAGAGGACCCCACAACCAAATGGTGTTTATATCTCTATCCGGAGGGAAATACCGAAGTGGAGGAGGACTTCATTTCTATTTACTTGAATTTGGTCTCATCGAAGGACAATCAAATGAGGGCTGAGTTTAAGATTGGGATAATTGGCGACAATAATCAGATTTACAGTCAATTAGGTATTCACTGAATACTAATAAATAAATCAATATTTTAAACATAAAAATTGATTCTCAGAATCAAATAAACGCTTTAAAGTAGGAATTCATGGCTGGGGTTGGGGCCAATTCATTGGGAGAACAGAACTTGAAAACCTGGACCAACTACTCCTTCCAAACGGTTGTCTCACCATTTACTGTGAGGTCTCCACCTTTATGTCGATTACGAGCAGTGGTCGCAAAATATCTCTCAAAAGAAGGAAAACAATGGCCGACGATATGACCGGATTCTACCAAAACCTGAGTGACGGCGACTTCGAGATTATTGTCGAAAATCACAAATTCAGTGCTCATAAGTTTCTTCTTATGGCCCGATCGCCATATTTTGAGGCCATGTTTAGACAACAGACCATTGAGAAGATGGAAAATCGAATTGTCATTCAAGACATGAAGAAAGAGGTCTTCAATTCTGTTTTACGATTCATGTATACCGACAAATATGAGGCCAAAGACATCTTATTCACTGTGAATGTCTTTTTCGCAGCCGATATGGTATACCATTCCTTATATTTGATTCGTTTGATAATTGTCTTCATTTTCAGTATCATTTGGTTGACTTGAAATCCATTTGCGAACAGTATATTGAGCTCCAGATGACTGTGGAGACTGTCAGCGATATACTTGTCTTGGCTGAAGTCAATTCATCCAAAGAATTGAAGACAAGAGCAATAGATTTTATAAAAAGGAATTATTCAGAAGTGACAAAAACTCAGGGATGGGTTGATGTGATTAAAAGACCAGATCTATTGAAAGACATCTCTTTTTCTGAGCGCTGAGCACTTCTCTTGTAGTAAATTATTGACAATATTTTGTAATTTAAATCAAAATAAAAAGTAAACCATTGTTTTGATGACATTTCTCTTAATTCTCATAATTTGAGCCAAGAATAAAACTTCACTCAATTTAGTACACATTTATAACAAATAGTATTCAAAATGAGTAATGAAAAAAGTATTTAAACTTTTAGAAAATATTGAATTTCGAGGTGAAAATGGTTTCACAAATTGATATTTTAATGTTTGTGTTCCTTTCACCTAGGCCAACTATTGAGATAACGCGATGGAAAGTTAGAGGAGTCCAACAAAGGTATAGATTTTAGGGAACAGACTATTGGAATGAATTATTCTCTCAGAGATCAGATCTGTTGGAAGTCTTCTAAGAGTTGATAACTATTTGAGAATAAAATTCAATAATTATTTAAACTTTTGTTAATTCAACTAAAAGTAAATAAAAGTTTGAAATTTAGTTTTAATTTAGTAATCATTTGATATAAATACTATTTGAAAAGAGGAATTTACCCTGGCTCAACTTGTTTTCACTGCCGGAATATTCTATTTGAGCAAGGTTAAACATTCTCAACATATGTGAGACTTTTCCCTCGTTTATAATTCAATTTTCAGTTGAAGACATCGTTTGTCATATTTTTCATACTCTTTGAGTCCTTTCCGGTAAAATATGACTGAAGTGTGTCCACAACTCGACAATTGTCTCATAGCTGAGGACAATCTCAAGACAATCAGAACGTCGTTTGAATGGAAGCTCAAGAATTACAGTAATTTTTCGCGAAAGCCCGGGGGAAGTATAACCAGCGACTATTACACGGCTGGGGAAGACCTCAAAACCAAGTGGAGTTTAAACGTGTTTCGATCGAATATCAATTTTGTTAATTATTTTTCGGTTTATGTCTATTCCCACGACTGGGACGACCGCGAAGTCAGCACCGAATTCAAAGTCGCGATAATTGACGCAAATAAACAGATTTACACTCAAAGAGGTATTTATTCAATGCTAACAAATAAACCAATTTTTTCATTGAATATTAAAATTCATTTATAGAGTTAGTGATTACCACTAAAGGGAACTGGCGGTGGGGTTGGCCTCACTTCATCAGAAGAGACTTACTTGAATACCCGAACTACGAACTGTTACCTAATGATTGTCTGACTATTGGGTGTGAGGTCACAACTGTGATGACCACAATCCGGCCCATATCTGTCAGAGAGGTGGCCAACACACTGACCGACGATATGACACAACTCTATCAAAATCTGGATCAGAATGACTGTGACGTCGATATTATAGTCAAAGGACACAAATTTATTGCTCACAAACTGATTCTAAAGACAAGATCTCCAATATTTGAGACAATGTTCTCGACTCCGATGAAAGAGAGTCACGAAAACCGAATTATCATTAATGACATCGACTCAAGAATTTTCGCGATTGTCTTGCGATTCATTTATACCGATATTATAGATAATGAAGACATCGACACCATTATGAAAGTGTTGGCCGCAGCCGATAAGGTACACCCCTTTTGACCCCTGCAACTCTTGTTTTCTAAATAGGTTTTAATTTCAGTATTATTTGCATGAATTGAAATCGATTTGCGAGGACTATATTGGCTCTCAATTGACTAAGAACTCAGCCATTTATGTCCTCCTAATGGCCGACAAATATTGGGCACAAAAACTCAGATCAGAAGCAATTAAATTCATTAAAACTAATTTCAATAAAGTCGTGGAAACTAACGGATGGAAGAAATTGATTAAGAGATCAGATTTGTTGCATTTGTTTCAATGAATTCTTAATTAATTATTAAATTTTGTTAATTATTTATATAATAAAATTATGTAATTCTTCTCAAATTCTATATTAAATTAAAATCTGATTATAATTAACCAAAATATTTGTATATTAATGAGTTAACATTGAAATGAATGACCATGTTTATTGGTAACACTGATTGAATGTGATATCCGATAATCAAATTCCTGTTCCTTTTACTCCATTTCCTCTGAAAAGTAAGTTTGTGTCGTTTTTCCCGTAAATCCCTTCCTTTGAATAACTCATACTTCAAGTGCTCACAACTGAATAATAATTATTTCTGTTTAAATCATTTGACTTAATCTGGTTCTTAAACCACCAAATTCACCTTGCTAATTAGTTTGTGTTATTCTTAAACTTGTACTAGCTCTTATTATGAAAATTCTACCAATTATAGTGAGTAATGTACTTTTGCTGACCTGTTTTGGTGAGAAAGTGATATATTTTGAAGACATTTATGACAAAACGTATTTTACTTCTCAGTGTCGGCACAGAATGACTGCGAACCGGTCAACGCCAACGCCTGTTTCAGTGGTGTCCGCACAGAATTAAATAAAGTGATCGATTCTAACGGCAAAGACACCCATTTCACTACAAACATATTCTTGGAAAACCTTTGCTTGTACCATGAGCATTTATTATTAGTGTCATTCAATTAATCGATTATTAATTATTTTTGAATACCAGTGCCATCGATGACGCCCTCAACTGTACCTCAGATGTAATAGATGTGGACTGTAGTGTAGGAGAGGGCAGATCCAGGTTTGATAAGTGGAATATGGCGTTCACTCACACCTATTACGAGCTTTGCGACAACCGCTCACCAAATCTCACCGATGATAAAATATTCATCAGGGGTATTATGATTAGCATGGTCAATTTGCTCAATTAAAGTCTGATTATCGACAGCACTGGTGAGTCATCTGAACTGTTGGAACGCCACTCATTTCTTCGATTGTCTCGAAACAAATACCGGGATAACTAATGTAAGTGATTTGATGGCCACTGATATCAGCAAAAACGAGTGCGAGTAAGTAATTCCAATGAAGTGAACATGCTCATATTCACCTATTTCATTATTCTGTCCTTAAGTAAATTGTACCAAACGTTTGAGTTGTGTCGAGTGAAACAAATGAATATGAGCAAGCAATTTTGTAACACAAAACAGACGTCGGATGCGGTTTCAATGGTTCACCACTTGTTGGACACATTTATGGCGTCCTCTCATTGTATTGATTATTACAAAAAGAGTGGTTCCTATCATTCAGATCACATCCAAATCCTTTTCACACAATTAAGCATTTTATTCGTTTTATTTCATTTTTCAACTTTAATTATAACAAATTGAGTATTGTATCGATTGTATCAAGGTCAAATACACGTTAAATCTTTCCATTAAAACTTTACAAGAGTACAATCAATAAAATCAATTGAAATGATGGAAAAATTCAATGAAAAACAGTTAAACCATTCAATTGATTGAATCAATTGATAAGAGTTATGAATAGAATTGAAAAACGATGGAAACAATCGCCAGTTATTCACAGCTTTGATATATTATTATTGTTATTATTATTATTATTATTATTATTATTATTATTATTAGTATTTTTGACTTTTTGCTCATTTTTATTACTATTTTGAAGAATACTCAGAATATTAAGAACCGGACACTCGAACAGAATATACAGAATATACGCCAAAATGATTGTCACGATTGCATTGAACGCAAAGTTTGTTAACTATTTCGACAAAATTAGATTCAATTAATTAATTAATTAATTTTTAATTCAATACTTGTTTACCATTAAATGATCGGTCAGTTCAATGGTGTGCTTCGATGAGAACAGGCTATAAATGGGTGGCAAAAAGTTGGCCAGGAATATACCCAAGGACAGTTTGTATATCGGAGTCAATGATTCCCAGTTAAGCATAGAATTCAAGAAAGCTATCAAAGAATTGAATCAATTAATTGAATGCAAGGGACCAGACATTTAATTATGTGAATTACGTGCTCTGCCTGTGCAGCACATGTAGAAAATCCAGAGGAATCCCATACAATAAAATAATTTGCCAAAAGTCAGGTTGAGATAAACCTCGAGTTCAGTCGAGACATCATTTATAGTAAACTTTTCGATATTGATATCGCTTTTCATCAACTGTTGAGTCCAATGGAATCCCCAGAATGTGAGTCCAGGAAATACGAACCAGAGAATTGTCTGTCCGCCCCTTCCCCCCAAATACAAGTTAGGCATTTTTTTGATCAGATAACCGGTAATTATGCCGACAGCGAACGGCGCGATGTGATGAATGAAAGGCCAGGTATAGAATATTGAATAAAACGATTCCTCTAATATTGAGTTCATTTTCGATAATTGGTTCATAACTGGAATCCCTTTAATGAAGATATGGCTCAGACTTATGCCACTTCCAAACACTGCCACTAATATATTGAAATAAATTAGATTTTTTGACTTATAGAAGGGAACGATGAAGAGGGGCGCCAACACCAACAGGTGGAAGCAAGAGGTGGCCCACCAACTAGCAAGGTTACACTGTTTTCAAGGAAAGCCGTTTTAAAATCATTTTGAGCTAAGTTTTAATCAGATTTCGCTAACCATTGACGAGTGAACAAACTCTTCGAGGTCTAAAACGTAGTAGTTGTAGGACAGGAGGTTCGCCCATAAGTGTCTTCTACAGGAGTCCACGTACTGTGTGTCTGCGATGTGCCAAAAGGGACCGTCGCCTACCAATGGCAACAAGTAGTACATCAGAATTGTGCCGAAAATCGCCGGATAGAAGCGAAGGTACATATTTAACAAGTATAATAAGTAATTGAATTTTCCGCCGTTCCTCTCAAGAGTGCCGACCAGACTGTATGCCGTCACCACTCCTCTGAAATGAGAAACAAATTTGAGCGAAAAGCTGTCCAAAAGTGATGCAAAGAGTCTTACGAAGCGGCAAAAAAGAAGTCAGTGTTGTGGACATTGCGAAGGAATGCATATCTATAATCACTGTTCAATTTAGATGACAGTCCGGTGAAGAGTCGTCTCGTGAGGGGTAATGCACTCCAAAACATATAGACGTAGTACTGATGCATAAGAGTTATTTGCAATAACATCAGGAATCGGATGAAATCAATGTTCACAAACTTTTTGCTCGACTTCTTGAACAACGCCTTTGTGTTGGAGACAATGGAAAACGAGATTATTATCTCCGATAAAAGACTTCTTTTAATCGGATCTCTGACTTCAATCTTGTCATCTGATTGTCTCTGATATGCGCCGACAGAGTATTCGTAAATTGAGGCAAAAATAGTTGTGATAAATATTGTGGACATAACCAGACTTTGAATAAAGCAATTATTCTGTGCATAATTGGATCGCTAATGACACTTACATAGCCATCATTTGATACCTGTCCAAGGAAAGGGGCTTATCTTTTGTCTGGCAATTAGGACCAATTTGAATGGGAATTCTGAGTATGGGATACATTACTAGAGGAATGGGATATGATCTGAATAAAGCATTTGTTCAAACAAAAGGGTTTACTATACTTTGATTGATGGCGTTTTGGACATCTATGGGACTGCATGTGGACGGTATGCAAATACCGATATTGATTAGCGAACCGTTCAATAGATATAACAAATCTATGGTTTCATCGATGTATTGTTCAGGTATTGTAAACACATTGAGAATCGGTTCTCCCTTTCTATAGGTGTTCCGCTTCGGGTGAGGTATTATAGGTTTGGCCAAACAGTACTGACCAGTGATCGGTATTTGGGTATCGGGAGGGCTCCGTATATCCAAACACTCGCTATATTCGCCGACACTCGACAAAACGCCCTCCAGAACACCGGATGGCATTCCTCCCATAGAATCAATAACTTTAGAAATGGATAAAAATAATTGACTCCCAATTAATAAATAGAAAAACATTAATAAATAGTAAAAAACGAATTTTGGAAATCAATGCCAACATTTCATTGCCCAGAACTGTCTGTTAGCGAAGGCCTCTCCGATGACAGCTATCGATGCCATACATTCTGGCGGTAATGATATTTCGTATATAATTGTGGAAACTCTTGCCATCACTTTCTGTAATATAGGACTCAAATTATTGGAATAATTATTTAAAAGTTGAATAATTCTATCGATTCTGGCGAAGGTTTGATTGATGTGTCCAACTCTGGTGCTTATATTCAACTGCTTTCCCTCCTCGTAGTCATCAGGCAATAGCTTATCTATGATCTCATCTATTGAACAGATCTCTTCTCCGATTTCTTCTTCGTCATCGCTCAGAGACGGGTCATTTGGTATGTTTCCAGTGGTGTTCCTATCAATCGCTTGGGTTGTAGTTTCAAAATCATCCAATTCATAGTCGTTATCAGTTTGTTGATCCGATTTTGCACAGAATAAAAGAATGGCCACAATTATTAATGGCCAGTATTTTCCCATTTTCTCGATTTTGTCAAAACGATTGAAAAAACTGAGTATTGATTGACTTCAACCACTTTTCCCAACATTTTCTTTGAGGAAATATTTAATTATTTGAATCAAAACTTAACCATCAACTCAAACATACCTAACATTGTTTGTAAATAAGATCTAGCATTGACTGTTGCAAAATTGATCTAGATTCTATTTAATCTGATTTATTCATATTTTATATTCAAATTTGTCAAATTGGCTGACAATTCATCATTTTAGACACAGGTTCTAGGTTAAATATTAGCATATCATTATCCCATTGACAAATATCGAATACCTTGGCATTTAATCTGATTGGAAACTTACCTTGAACAGCTTCCAATAAATATTTGCCACCAAATTATCGAATAAATAAAATACAAGACTTTAGTCTCTAATTAAGTAGAAGTTTATTAGAAAATATGTTTAAATATTTTATACAATTCATAGTCGAAGTGCTATTAATAACTAGATTTTTATTCGTAAAATGACTCTGAAATTGAATTCAAGTTCATTCAAATTAGTTCATTGAATACATATTTCTGGACAGTAATCGACACTATTGTCCGGTTTGTTATTTAAATGCAATTTATAGTCATATTGTGATTGAAGTAAACTTTTGTTTTCTTAAATATAAATATTAATAAAAATGATTTGTTATTCTCATCGCTCAGTCATATCAGTGGTATTGACGTCAATAAAATAGTTTTTCAATTCATTGAATTAAGGTTTTGGATAATATCACAGCAAATGCGATGAACATCGAAGGGGTTCTTCGCTCACACATCCAGCGCCTCATCGGCTGAGGCTTTAAATAAGGGACCAGTAATTGAATGGTTTGTTTTAATTGTCTTTAAGTTAATATCAACTTTGAAGTCGAAGACTGTTTTTTTGGCTGTTTTTAGTCGACTCAATGGAAAAAATCATTTGCAGGTATAAACTTCGACCATTTGTTCGCAAACTGTGGGGTAAACGCATAGGAATTGCATTAGTAATGAATAAAAGAGCGATTAGTCATCTTTTGAGACCCACCGGAACAGGTGACAAAACAGCACCAGTGGAACCGGCACTGACACCTTTCCACCTGACGAAACACTTGTGTATTGTAACCACGTCCGCAACACAACAGATTACAGCTCTCAGGACCGGTCGACGTCTTATTGCACTGGCGGCCAGTCGTGCCCAGAATGCCCTTCTTTGGGTCCTGGATGCAGAAGTTGGGCGACTTGTGAATGTGAACAAGGTCCTCCTTTCTGACGGGCACCTTCCTCTTGACTTTGCCCTTACGGCGCAGCCTTTTGCGGGCTTTGGGCGAAATCTGGACAGAGTTCTCGTACTTTTGTTTGAGGACGTGTCCCACTTGACTGAACGGCGGTAGTGTTCGCCAACAGGTCTTGAGCTCACACGAGCCGCTCACTCCATGGCACCGACACTTGAGCTCCATTTGGTTGGAGATCGCCTTCAATTGAAAAGAATGTATTCGTTAAGTATTTCTTTTGAGAATCTATTCATTACTTGATATTAGTTGTTATCAAACTTATTAATCTTTTTCTCAAAAGACTCAGAACTTGAAAGTCAGGCATTTTTTTCTCTGCAAACCTCTGAAAACATTTTTGTGTTTTGAGATTAAAATATTTTGATTGTGAGATAAAAACAGAAAATAGAGTTTCGGTTAGTTTTAAATACAAATAAATTACTATATTTTTGCGATTAAAACAAAGAAAACCCAAAACAAAAAAGTTTTTCTCAGAAACCAATTGAAGGCATAAATAATTCAAATATTTTTATACATTTTATATACTATTCATATGTATATTATGTGCATAAAAATGATGTGTCTTTGCGTTACTCTTAGCCTCTAATCAATTGCGAGACAACGAAAAATCTGTGATTCAATATATGGTCACTCATGGAGTGACTCCGGAGTCACTCCGAGTGGATAATGACTTCCAGTGCTTCTATTTAATAGTCAATTGCCTCTCATATAAAAAGTATTTGGTTTTTGTTGTTTTTTGTTCACTTAAACGGACAGCGAATTGAAAATTAATACAAAACTGTTTGCAAGAGTAGAGACTATTATGTGTTCGGATAAGTTATGACTGACTTCGGGTATAATAAAAAATGTTTAGAATATATGAAACGGAATACTTGTTTGAAATACATTTGTTAGCTTTGAATATATATTGTATGAGAAAAGACTTGAAGAGAAATAAATAAAATATTAAAACATAACTTATTTGACAATAAATATGTAATAAATTATTATTCTTTTGCTAACAAATTATTTGTTTGATTTACGTACGGAGTGTTTCCAAAATCAATATCCAGTTCTTGATCTTCATTTGCCAGGAGTTAAACACTTTCAATATATCAGTGAATAATTTAAAACTGAATTCTTGTTAGTTTTCCTCTTTTTTCTCCTCTTTTTGGAAACAAAATAATAAAACGATTGGAGGAATAAATGTGAGAATTTTTGGCATTTTTTCTCAAAAAACTTGAAATGAGCCATACTTTTGATAAATTCCCAAATTGAATAATGATTAGTCTAATTGAATACGAATTTTTGATCCAAGAGCTCGATATAAAAGTTGAATTAACTTTCAAATGAAATTTATATAAAAATTAGTCTCATTTTGGCCTTAATTTAATCGTAACTCTGATTCATAGGAAAAACGTCTTTTTCTTTTGATTTCTTTGGAAATGACTTCTCTTCTGTTTATTTGTATAATATCTCAGAAGAAATAAACATTGAATTTAAAAATAAATTTATTGCATGTGAAACACCCTGCAAAAAGTCTATTCCGGATAAATCTCTTTCCCCGGCATTAATCTTAAGGAAAAAGCGTTTCATAAATATATTAAAATCATTTGAATTTTGGTTTATTTTGAAATCCAATACTCGAAAGACTAAACAAATTGTTTTCCACAGAAATATTGTGTTTCGCAAAACGTTAACAACAAATGAATCATTGTCTTAAAAGAGGAGACAAACAGTATATCAGATTCTAATGGATTATATCTGACATTATCCTCAAACGCTATCTTCAGAGTCCTCTCGAGAAAGCCATCAATTATTGAGATTTTTATGTAAATGATTTTCTGTGAACAATAACACTGAGAATAACACTGAATCTAATCTCAAATATTGAATGAACTGAATTCTCAGCCAAATCTCAATTATCTAAACTTGAATTGAATTTGGAAATCATTTGGGAATATATTTATATATCTCAAGAAATATATAAACACTTAAAGTAATTGATTGACTTCAATGACTGCTATTAGACATTGATATCTTTAAATACATGTTATATAACTTGAGAGGAGGGGAGGACTCAGACCCATCAAAATGGCAACACATAAGCTCGGAGTTAATAATAGAGTTATTTTCAGAGGAGAGAAAAAATTCCTCTCCTTTTGAATTGTTATTAAATACAAATCTCTGACTGAATATCCGATTCAATGCCAAAATGAATGGATTCGGGATCTAATAGAAAGTGAAGTTTAGAAATTAGAATCGGTTTGTCGTTGGGGACGGTTGGAGTGGTCCCTGTCTTCTGCCAGCAAACAGGGACCGGCAATAGAGTAGGAGTAGGAATGAAAATATTATTCCTGGAGAAAGCAATTTGAGGTACAGGTGTCTGAATTAAGTAACGCCTATTGAATTTGATGCCTTTCCTAATGATTCGTTTATGTTAATAACGTTGAGGTAATAGAAAACATTTCCTGTCCCTTATGTGCTGTCCCTTATGTGCGATCCCTTATTGTACTCTCAATTGAATGCAAGACAACTCCGAAGTGAGAAAAATAGCCGCAAAATAGCCAAGAATATCATTATAGACATGGAAATCATTAAACTTCTATTATTTTTCATTCATTGTCTGCGGAGACAATGATATGGATTTCGTGGCCAAAAATCTATTAATAATTCATATCTTTTTAATCTAAATCTGAGTCTAATTGACGAAAAAGCGTTAGAAAAGATAACAAAACTCTTGATGGCTTTTCATTTATGGCCTCCAATTCATAAGTGAGTTAATTAAAGCAGTTTTTCAATTGATCTTTGTTTTCATGGATTTCG
Organism: Punctoribates punctum; assembly: GCA_034698165.1. NCBI lineage: Eukaryota > Metazoa > Arthropoda > Arachnida > Sarcoptiformes > Punctoribatidae > Punctoribates > Punctoribates punctum. Next base: position 3,833 of record JAQGBD010000775.1, on the reverse strand, counting down.
GAGTTAATTAAAATAATTTCGATACTAATATCAGAGTTGAAATTCTTGACTCTTTTTGGACCTCTTTTTGCTAATTCCAGAGAAATATATTTATAATGAAGTAATCAAAGAGAAAATCAAATCAAAGTTTCCTTTTTTCCTCTGGTTTTGGAGTCGATTGAGACACCCATTACTGCAATTATTTCTTACAATGGCTTTAAGCGAATGATTATATATTAGTTTTAAGCCATAAATCTTGAATTGAGATTCGTATACATCGTATACACAGTTAAAAAACGCGAAGCAACAAAAATCGAGCACAAGTTTTCCCAATTATTTTTGGGCAAAAATAACTTTCACATCAAGAGTGCGATTCCCATCCCATCAAACAACTTCTACATGAAATTGGACGTCATATAAGGCGCTTATATTCTAGCAAAATGTCCTGTATTCGAACGTATATATGTATATACGATTATATACGAATATATAGGAATATATGTATCCGAAATAAATCACACAATTATTCATATCACGTCTAAATCAAAGCTACAATTCATCTGAGAATCGAATTGAATTTGTTTCAGATGACAACCCATAGGAAGAAAGACAACGAAATTCCTGATTGTCTGACAATTTTTTGACGTTTTTTCGGCTCAAATCTGAGCCGAAGATCACAATACTATAAGACATGTGAGAAGTGGAAGAAGAAAAAGACAATTAGCTTAAGAGTGATTGACGGGCACTCCCGCAACAAAATACAGAATATTTAAGGCTATTATTTAATCAAATGATCAATTGATTAGTTAAACGATTAAAATGAAAGCCGTTTTGCAGTTGACTCACGTCTATGAGACCCAAACCTTATCTGGAGGCACTTAAAGGCATCTCGACTTCTAAACACTTCATATCTCTGACTCTCATCGAAAATGTTATGAATATTCCTCTCCTTCTTAGTTAACATTTCAAACCTCTTGGGTTTACAGAGAAAAAGTCGAAAAAAATATTCGCAATAATCGATAATCAAATCAATTTTTCTGCTCTGAGTAATGACTTGTCTTTTGTTTCCCAATAATTTATTTCTGTTTTTCTAAAGTATTACAAAACATAGAGAGAGAGGGGAACATACCAGTCGTCCCGCGTGATTGTTGTGCAGATTCATCATCGCTCTGATGTCGCGATTTGCTTTTCGGGCGGCCCTCTCCGGCGCGTCCACAAATGTTTTTGCGAACTGCATCCCGTACCGGATATTATCGGAACAGCCGCCCCATTTCCAGCCCTCGGGATTGGAATGGCCGGCAGGTGACAGATCGCAGGAGCATTCGGTCAGATTGCCAGCAGAACAGGCCTGAGATATGGCGTGAACCACACCTGCGCTGGTAATGGCGTAAACGAATGCTGTCTCTCGACTTCCTGTGAATTACAATTACATTAATCATAATTTGAGTGAAATTTAATTTCAAATTCAAGTCAGACCTCTTTGGAGGGTATGTCCGAAGACAGAGTTGTCGCCTTCTGTGGTACAGTTCCAGCGTTCGTTTTTAAACTGTTTCTGACACTCTTGGATGGCTCGCTTCGCACCTTCACTCACAGCATACATTGCATTTGGGTGTCCCTCACAGACCTGCAACTGTTTGGACACTAGTCCAGGCATTTTCGCACAACTTGACTCCTGTTCCACGGAATTTGAGTGCGTGAATGTCTCGACCGCAGGATAGGGTGAAAAAGAGTTGGAGGCGCCGGCATTTGATGCGATCGCATGCCCTAAATGTCGCTCAAAATCGGAGGGCACACTGGGCTGTGGCTGTAAACTGTTGTGGATGAGTCGCGACGGGTCTTCATTAAGATAATTATTGGCATAATTTGTGGCATAAAAATTGTTTCGCGGAACCGGAGTCCGGGGCAAATTCACGCCAACCATTCCTAAATACCTGTGCAAATGAAATTCAATTAGTTGTGGGCTAGCTAATTCTACGTTCCAAAGCGGAATTGAATTTGAACTAAGCATGATAATTTAATTTTGAAGCCAATATACATTTCATACGACATAAATAGATTGATAGATAGCGAGCAAAAAATTTGTGGAAATTCTCTGAAAAAAAAGTTCTTTAACTTTAATAACAGTTATCGGAGTTTATTATGATATTAAAGTTGCGGCGAAAGTGAACCCGAATTCAGACAATAAAAGACTTTTTGTGTTATAATACTAGTGTTTACTTATTGGAGGCGTTCGGTGTCTAAAGAAATTTAATAAAACCCCGAAATATATGTGTTTTGTGTTAAAGAAATTCATTTTCAAACCAAAAACAGATATTAGGAGAAGAAAAAAAGTCGAGTATTTCTTTGATTTTAAAGCTAATAATTTTCTCAGAGCTCAGTCCAGTCCAACACTGGAGAAGTCGTGACACAAGAGGAGAGAAAAACTTGAAATCAACGCAAAGAAAGAGAAGAATTTATAAAATAATTTATCTGAAAATTTTGATTCTGTGGCCAAAAAACTACTTTTAACAGAAGCACTACTCGAGAGAGAAAGAGAGAGAAAGAAAACTAAATTTTTAACTTATTTTCGATGCAAACGAACTAAATGTGAGGATTGCATAGATTTTTGGTCTTTTATTTTCTTATTCTTCGATCGCATACCTTTCAAATCGATTAGAGAGTCAAAGAAAATAAATATTTGAAGTAAATGAGACTCCAATAGGAGAGAGAGAGAGAGAGAGAGAGAGAGAGAGAGAGAGAGAGAGAGAGAGAGAGAGAGAGAGAGAGATTCTTATTTCATTTATTTCGGTCATGACCAAGGTTTTCAAGCTTAGCAGGCACGTTTTCCAAAAGATATAAGAGATATTCAACAGATAAGTTATAATTTTGTGATAAAATAAGCCTGGAACAAATTATAATAATTAACAAACCTAGAATAAACTGAAATATTGAAATCTATAGTCTTCGCGATTCCTTGATTTGCTTTCAATGCCTTAAAGTGTTTTGATATGAGTTTAGCTTCAAATAGAAATTCAAAAAAGGATTTCCTTAAGAATTGAAAATCAATTTCAATGAAAATAATATAAATTGTTTTCTATTTATTTTCTCCATTTCTTTAAGTTTAGGTTCATTGATCAGTTTTGAAATCAAGCGTAGGTGCTCTTGATCATTCAATTTAATCAATATATAAACTCATTAATGAATACCGCCTACATATTTTTAAAGCAAGATCCATTAACTCAAACAAGATTTTATTGAATTTTTTGAAATCTTATGGAATAAAAAGTCTTTACTTCGGTAAAACAGACTCTTTTCATCTAGGATCTTTTTCAGCTATAGATCCTACTTATTATATGAGCTTGTTAAAAAAAGATAATATTCCACAATAAAGAAAAGTTCAAAAGATTGTGGAACTTTCAAAATTAATTTGAACCTTTTGCCCAATTATCAAGATTGAAATTAATGAAGCTAATTTAAAATTAAAGATCGCCCTTGATTATTTTATTATCTTATGCATGAATTCTCAAACCAACAAAAGAATCCGAAAAAAGTTTTTGTAATTATTGTCTCATCCCTTGACTGGAAGTCCTCATGAGTTCGCTTATCAGATGTTTATAAACATCATATGGAGAGCAAAGTTGGGAAACCACTTCACTTCACTTCTTTGTCAGACTTTCATTAATCAATAACCAAGATCACATCTCTAAGAAATTGGTTACTCTTGAAATAAATGTTTTATTTATGCTTATTTACAGTTACCATGATCATATATTGATAATTAACCAAGCTTTTTATTAAAATAATATAGTGAGCACTTATTTGAGCTAGATCATTATTAAAAGTACTCCCTAACGGCAAACAAACCTGGCTATACC
>JAQGBD010000774.1:0-23335 GCA_034698165.1 Punctoribates punctum | reverse complement strand
TGTTATGTTGTTTCCGTATTCAAGTGTTTGAGTCATCACTGTTTGAATGCAATGAAAGAGCCGTTCATTGAATCAGTAATTCTGTGTTTGTATTGAATATTGCATTGAATTTATAGTGAATATTGAGTTTTGAGGACTAAAAGAGTGCAAAACAGAACCCATTTTTAGCGTCGAGTAGTGTTTGACTCTTTGCTCTCTCTTTTGGCGACTACTCATCTCATCAGACATCACAACAACTGATCCAATGATGAATCTGTTTGAGTGAAGCATCACTTTTAAACTCAAACTTTTAGTCATTTGAATGCAATTAAGAAATGAGTGTTCACTGAATCCAATGTTGTTTTGTGAGAGAAACGGTTGAATCAATTGATCGCAATGTTGTTGAGAGGAATGGTTCGGTGGCACACCTTTCGGGTCATGTTATTGACGTCTTTGGTTTGGCTTATATTCGGTGTTTGTATTTTAGTCTATTATATGGAGTGTTTGGCCCAAAATGCCGTTAACTGTAACCGCAATTCCCGGTTAACTGAAGAGAAGAGCCAAAGAATCGTTGAATCAAATGACTATTTAAGTGATGATAATATCAAAAACTTCAAAATAGATTCCCATCAGAAACCGGAGAATAGTTTTTTACCTCATTATAAACAAAATCAACTCAAGTCTTGGATTCCAAAAGGTTTCAAAAGCCTATAATTATCTTCTTTTTGATTAAAAGTCAACTCATTTAACAGTTCTTAAGTCTAATCCCTCGCATTGGTTGGGAGAGAATGGAAAGGCAGTCATTATTCCCAAAGAAGAAGAACAGCTCAAGAATGAGAAATTCAATCTGAATAAATTCAATCTTCTGGCCAGTGATAGGATAGCCCTCAACCGTACTCTACCAGACGTCCGAATGGATGGGTTTGTCTCCACAAATACCAATTAATTGTCAGTTAATCAATGAATTTGTGGTAAAACAGGTGCAGACGTAAACATTATCCCAAATTTCTTCCCTCGACATCGATTGTGATAGTGTTCCACAACGAGGCCTGGAGTACACTCCTGCGCACCGGTATCTCATTCATTAAACCTATCTTTAAGTGCCGGTAATTAACTTTGTTTTCAGTTGAGAGCATAATCAGGACCTCTCCCTTGAATCTAATCGAGGAAATCCTTTTAGTGGACGACGCGTCCGAAAGAGGTATTCAATCGTTTTGTTTCCAATTTTAAATCCATTTATGAAAAGTGTTTTTCCAATCGTTTTATTTTAAATATCATTCGGTTTTTTATTTGAGTTCATTGAAGAGAAATAACATATTTGTGATCTAATTGTTCCGGTATATGAAAAACGCTAAGAATTTTGATTCCGGAGATACAATTTTGTAATGTGAGCTTGCTTCTTTTATTTGTCGGTGACATAACATTTTCATATCTGGTCTTTGCTTTCATCGCAATATTGCCATTAAGTGAATGACTTTTCATTAAATGTTATTTTTATTCAAACATTTGCTACAAATCGGTTAAAATTAAATTTGTTTGTCATAGTGGTGGAGCACAGACCAGCACAGGGAGGTCTGTTCTCTTTTGAAAAATCAAAAATTCTATTAAATGATTAACAAAATGTGATCTCTATATACATCACTATATCTATTAATATAATATTTTAATTGATTTGCATTTGAAGGAAGGCATTAGAGTTTTGTTTCTACTCTTTTCTCAATTTATGTGATTGTTTCGGATGAAGATTCGGAATAACCTGTAATAGAGTCCTCTTTATTACATTTCATTTATTCATAATTTAGTTTAGAGATAAGGGTTTTACTGATTGAGCTGTAATTGGATCTGACAGAGGGTTGTCTTAAACATTTCCAAAAGAATAGGCATTAAACGGCTGATGGATACACAGTTTGCACCTTGATCATTTTGATTGATCACTAATCAGTGACTTGTTTTCATGTAAACCGTGTTTATTCAGATGCAAAGACACTGATTATTATCTCTGATTTGAAGGCCTTTGACTTTAAATTTGATATTTATTCACATATTTGATAACAATTTCTATAATTGTTTAGATTTTTTGGGCAAAAAATTGGAAGACTATGTCTCGAAAATGTCGGTTCCCGTCAAAGTGCTTCGGACTGGAAAACGTTCCGGTCTTATAAGAGCCCGACTTTTAGGTGCGGCACAAACTAAAGGTCAGGTAATAACATTTTTAGACGCGCACTGCGAGTGCACTAAAGGATGGCTCGAACCTCTTCTCACCAGAATAGTTGAGGACAGGTATATAACTATTGTTTTGGGAGTGTTTTCTTAATTCCCTTTAATTTCTCATTCAATTGAAATAAAGGACTCGAGTTGTCTGTCCTATAATTGATGTGATAAGTGATGAGAACTTTGAGTACATCCCGGCTTCTGATATGACTTGGGGTGGATTCAATTGGAAACTCAACTTCAGATGGTATTCACACCAACGCTATACACATTTGTGTCATAGATTTGCTTATTGGACAGGTATCGCGTTCCTCAACGAGAACTCGACAGAAGAAAGAACGACAGAACTCTTCCAGTGAGGACCCCCACAATGGCGGGCGGCCTCTTCTCTATTGATCGCCAATATTTCGAATATTTGGGTAAATATGACGAAGGAATGGATATCTGGGGCGGAGAGAACCTGGAGCTGAGTTTTCGAATTTGGATGTGTGGCGGAACTCTTGAGATCGTGACCTGTTCTCATGTGGGACACGTCTTCCGAAAATCAACTCCGTACACATTTCCGGGCGGAACCAGTAAAATAGTGAACCACAACAACGCCCGGTTGGCAGACGTATGGCTCGACGATTGGAAACACTTCTATTATGCCATAAATCCGGCCGCAAAGAGAGCAGAAATGGGAGACACCGGACCACGAAAAGAGTTGCGCCAACAGCTTAAGTGCAAAAGTATGTGACTTCTTATGGGAAGAGATCCACGAATTTATTAAATGATTTATTATTCTTAAGGTTTTCGGTGGTATTTGGAGAACATATATCCCGAGAGTTCAATGCCTTTGGATTATTATTCTTTGGGTGAAATCAAAAACATCGATAATAACAACTGTTTGGACACTTATGGCAGAAAAAGTGGTGAAAATGTTGCGATGACTCAATGCCACGGACTGGGAGGCAATCAGGTGTTTGCCTACACTAAGAGAAAGCAAGTCATGTCTGACGACAACTGTTTGGATGCATCCGATGGGAAGAGTGCCGTCAAATTGATTCGTTGTCACGGAATGGGTGGCAATCAAATGTGGGATTACTCGGAACGCACCAAAAGTATTGTTCACAGAAATACAGGCCTTTGTTTAGACAAAGCCGACCCCGAAAAGGACTCAACTCTGCCATTGCTTAAGAGATGTGATGGACGCAAATCACAGAAATGGGTTATGAATAGTAACTTCAAGTGGCAAACATCCAAACACAGCTCCGACAGCGAACTCAATGATCGGCTCTAACTTCCAATTCTCACAAATCAAAGCTCCGGTCGAATAATAATAATAATAATAATAACAATGCAATGGTTTGCTCATCGAAACAGTTATTATATTTTTAAAGTTTCAAATGATTTTCGACAAACAATTCTCAAAACATAAGATTTTCCGCAATTTCGTGCCTTTTCTTGAATTCAACAAAACTCTTATTCGGAGACGACTTTTAAGTGCAAAACCAATTGGTGTCCAACTCTTAGATTCGTATCTAATCTACAAAACGACTAAATATTGTTTACATTCCATTTGTTTGGTCTAAAAGTGTTCAACACTTCAACTATTGTTTCACTAAATTAGTATTGAATTGAGATTTATGGCTGACATCAAAAAAATTGTTACATTTTTTAATAATTTTAATTTAATTTAATTTAATTTAATTTATTTGATTAAATACTAAAAACAATGACTTCTTTCTTATTTAGAAAATTAAATTCGCATTAAAAACAAAATATTATTTATTGTAATTTTATTTTAAGTTATTTGAAATTAAAAAATTGAAATTTATGTAAAGAGTACTGAAATTTGTCATCTCTTTTATCTTGTTGTCTGTCGTCTGAAATAACCTAAAATAGGCAACAATCTGATCCAATTTTTAAGACTGTCCACTATATAACCGACTCATTGGACAGCACTGTTTATCACTGGCTTATGAATTATGAGTAATAATAATAATCTGAATATTAATATTAAACATCAATTTATTTAAAACCATAAACTATTTTCACTCAAACCTTATGTCTGCGTCAGTTACAGATATTTGAGGTGAGGCATTATCTAGGTAGTATTCTCCAAATCACTCAAATTGTCATATAATTGAATTTATTAGCAATCGATGTAATTGTCAATAATTATGGCCGATTTGGTAATCACTGGAAGTGCTAATAACATAATAATGAAGACAATGTCCACTCTTTTTCCTAATAAATAATAAAATAAACTTTTTTTGAATAATTCATATGATATTTAGTGAGATATAATTGAGAATAATTAAAATTAATGCCTCGCTTTTTGATAGAATGAACCTGTTCAGAATAAAATTATAAATTAATTACTTTCTGTCGCTTCAAGTATTGAAAAGTTTGTACTAAAAGTCAAACACTTTGCTTAAGTTGTGGCCTAAGTTGGAGCCAAAGATTCACTTGAGTTGATGTGATTCCTATTAATTGAATTGATATCGATTTTCAAGTCAACCCTCTTATTGGAGGCCATATGGGAAAAGCGGTTCATAAAGTTTGGCTCAAACTTGGACTCGAATCTGAAGGAAATCTATTGATTGTGTCTTCAATTAGTTATAATTCCTGAAAAAGTTGTTCCAAAAGTATTGCTCTTCTCTTAATTTAATCAATCTTTTGAATCTTCGAAGAGTGAAACTTATAAGAGTTGTTGCTTGCTTATTCTGATCCTTTGGTCAAAATCATTTTAAAGAGAGGGTAGAACTGATTTTAGGGTAAGTAAATGATTCAGTTTAATCACTTAATGAAATGATTGCTTCTCAAGAAATTAAAATATATTTACAATAATTAATTCAAATATAAGAAGTTTTACATATATTTCCATAATTTGTTGTTTTACTCGAATTTAAATTAGTTCTCAATATTTTCATTTAAAAATCGAATTAATTTCCGCCATTTATTAATTCGGATGTTTTAATCAAAATTAATATAATAAGAGCTTACTAGCTAGTACCAATAGTACCAATAGTATTCCATTAAATATCTCTATAATTCTCTAATAATTTGTTGAAATCTCTGAAATTATATTCATTTTTGTTATGTCTTTTAAATTCATTTAATATGTTTTATAACAGGAAATTCATTTAATTGATCAAATGTGCTTGCTAGGTGTAAAATTTTTCTTTTTTATCAGTGCTTCAATAAAGTAACATGCTAATTTTTATCCATTTATTGTGAACTTAATTTTGCTTCAATCTGAATTTCAGTGAATGTCTTGGTCATTTGCATAATAAAGTTGTGTAAGATTCAATTAAGTCAATTCTCTCTCTTCATTGAATTCAGTTAATTGTGAGTCGATTCGTGTCTTTAATTATTCACTTGTTTTGACTCTGATTTCAATTATCTTCTAAGCTGTGGAAGAGTTGGAAGAACTCAACGGAATTGAAAGCAATTAAATGTTAACTCAATTGAAATTGAAGTCAATTATGAGAATCGGGAGAATTAGAAGAAATGGATGTCAACTGATTTTAATCTTTTGTCTGATTTGGTTTATTTTTGGCGTTTCTTTTCTTCTCTATTTCATGGAGTGTTCGGTCAATCAAATCAATTGCAAACGAAATCTGATTTGGAATTCATTAAAACCAAATGAAATACTTTTAGACAAAGAAAGGAAACGAATCCAAAACAAATATTTATCCCATTTTCCGACTACTTATTCAATAGAAGAACTTAAAACTTGGGAAACTCCGGGTAAATTAACTCGGAGTATAACTAGCAAATTGACTCAAATTAATTCAAATCTTTTGAAATGTTAGTGATAAAACACAATCCATTCAATTGGATGGGAGAGTACGGAAAGGGAGTAGTAATCAGTGATGAAGAGATTCAACTCAAAAATGAATTGTTCAAGATCAACAAATTCAATCTATTGGCCAGCGATAGAATAGCTCTCAATAGAAGTCTTCCTGACGTGAGATTATCTGGGTCAGTACATATTTCATCTTTCATTCTTAATGATTTGTTCAGAATTTAAAGAAATAAACTAGACAAAAATAAATTAGAGAACATTATTATGTTCAAAATAATAACATGCACAATTATTCTCTTTTCTAAACAAAATATTGTTTCTCTGCAAACACTCAGGATGAATTTGAAATTTTGATATTTTACCATGATTATATTTCTTTGTCCTTTAAATTTATTGTAAGCACAGAATAATTAGAAACTATTAACGTATTTAATAGAATATATGTTTATATAAATGAATTATTATTAATAAATTATTAATAATAATTAAATAATAAGCAAATGATTTAAACAAATATTGAATCAGTTGTAAGGATAAGATTTATGGGAAACTACTGCCGACGACATCCATTGTCATAGTATTCCATAACGAGGCCTGGACTACACTCTTGCGCACAGGTATTCACAAATACATTGTACTTTAATTAGCAAGTACAACTAGTTAAAAGTTATTCATCACTTTATTATATTTAGTGCACAGCATAATACGTATGTCCCCAATAAGTCTCATTCAAGAAATTGTTTTAGTGGATGACGCGAGTGAACGGGGTATTTATTTTTCACCAGTGCTTTACTTTTGAAATATAATCTGAGAATATTATCTTTTGATATATTCCAGAGTTTTTGGGCAAACAATTGGAGGATTACGTCTCAAAGATGTCGGTGCCGATCAAAGTTCTTCGAACCGGCAAACGTTCGGGTCTTATAAGGGCCAGACTTTTAGGGTCTGAACACTGTGTTGGACAAGTGATCACTTTCTTGGACGCTCATTGCGAGTGCACCAAAGGCTGGTTAGAACCTCTTCTTTCCAGGATCGCAGAGGACAGGTATGTTCACACCTATTTCCATTTCAAGCTTTTAAGAAAAAAAAATTTATTTAAGAACTCGAGTCGTTTGTCCCATAATTGATGTGATAAATGACGAAACATTCAAATATACGACGGCTTCAGATATGACTTGGGGTGGATTCAATTGGAAACTCAATTTTCGGTGGTATTCAACTCTCAAACAATATTCTAATCGATTCTTCTTTATTCTAAATTTGAAAACCTTTTTACTATAAGTTGAGTAAATTATTTAATTGAAATTTGGAAACAGGTATCGCGTCCCCCAACGGGAAATGGATCGAAGAAATAATGACCGAACTCTTCCAGTGAGGACCCCCACAATGGCGGGCGGGTTGTTCGCCATTGATCGCCAATATTTCGAATATTTGGGTAAATATGACGAAGGAATGGAAATTTGGGGCTCAGAGAACTTGGAATTAAGTTTTCGAGTTTGGATGTGTGGCGGAACTCTTGAGATCGTCACCTGTTCTCATGTGGGACACGTCTTCCGAAAGTCAACTCCGTATACATTTCCGGGCGGAACCAGTAAAATAGTGAACCACAACAACGCCCGGTTGATAGACGTCTGGTTAGACCAATGGAAACATTTCTATTATGCCTTCAATACTAATGCAGATAATACTGAAATGGGAGACACTGAACAGCGTAAGCAATTGCGAAGTCAGCTCAGGTGCAAAAGTCAGTCCATCCGATACACAAATACATTAAAAAACTGATAAAATATTATTTCAATGTTTTAGGTTTTCGCTGGTATTTGGAGAATATATACCCCGAAACTCAGTTTCCGTTATCGTATCAATATTTGGGTCAAATTAAGAATATGGCAACAAATCGGTGTTTGGATACTTTGGGATCAAAAAGCGGACAAATTCTTGGAACAGGAAAATGTCACGGATCGGCCGGTAATCAACTCTTTCTTTACACAAAAGACAAACTGATAATTAATAGCGAGCACTGCGTCGACGCCACAAATGTGGGAAAACCAGTTAAGCTGATCCGATGCCATCATTTGGGAGGCAATCAAATCTGGGAATACAACCGAAAGTCGAAAAATTTAGTCCACAAACAATCGAATCTGTGTTTAGATAAACCCAACCCTAAGAGACCCAAAATGCCATCACTTCGGGGCTGTAATGGAAGGAAATCCCAGCGATGGCTACTGAGTAATGACTTCGAATGGCAAATATCCGCAACAGATTAATAGCTAGGACAAACAAGTGCCAACAACATATACATTGTGTCATTTCCTTGACTGTTGAATTGTCCCCATTTTCAGGTCTTTCTTTGAAAGTCTGAAATCTATTACTACTTTGAGCCTCATTTAGTCGATTCCGAGGATTTTTTGCCCATTTAGTGGATATTTGTTGAACAAAATGTAATTTATAAGTCATTTGTATATACATTGTGTCCATATGTGAGCCCTTATTACCCATTATTATTGAAAATTGTTATTTAAAAGCATTTATTAATAATAAATCATTTATTTTATTACTAAATCATTGATAGAAAAACTAAAGACTAAAGACTTGAATATTTGAATCAAAAATATTGATATGAATTAAAATGCATTAAAACCTGTGAACGGATTTTGAATCATTCGTTGGCCACAATTGAGAGACCATTAATTGTGGCCAATCGTTGTGACTGTCTTTGCGAGTAATCAAAAGATCTGAAGTCTGTCTTATCCTTAATCATGGAATTGTGATCAGAGAAAGAGGTGACGTTAGACCCCCAGTATTGGGCCTCAGATCTAATAAGTGCCGCCAAAGAGGGCTGAAAGTAATCGATACGACGCTCAATAAAAAGAGGGATTTCCTTATTAAGTGTTTGTGTCATCAAATGGTAATCGTTTTGAGTGTTGGCCAGACTTTCGTTTGCGTTCTTCAGTTTGAGAATATTATTCGAAGTCTTCTCTCTTTCAGAATATTTCTGTTTCTTATTATTATATTTAATTAAATCACATTTTATTTGTTCGTATCGTTTGAGGGCAGCCTTTATCTCATTGAAAGCGTTTTGCCATTTCTTCATCGGCTCTATAATTGTCTTATGAATAGCTGTCGCGAATTCTTCGCCGTTTTTGATCGACTCGATAGTGAATGTGTGCCACTCCTCCACCACAGACCTCAACTGTTCCTCTTCTTGACATAACACAGAGTTCGACAAATCTGTGGTCATTTTGCTCTCATATCGATTGACGGCAAGAATAGAATCACTCAATCGTTTGCTTTCTTTGTATAACTTCTTTGAACACATTTCGGCTCTGATTTCAAACAAATTAAAATATTTATTAAAATAATTTAATTAAAGGAATAAAATTCAAAAAATTACTGATTTAGAGCCAAAACGTTATTCTCAAGACTTTCATTTGTGACCATCGGTTGGGAACCGACCATTGATTGGCTTTTCGACAATTTTTTCAGTGGATTCCTGTATTCGTCACAAATATTGAAAACAAAATCTAATCAAATGATCCACTTTTGAGTGATTCAAATACAGACCAACTCATCGCCGAAAATAGAGTCGATTTTAAGACTTTTAAATCAAAACGAATTAAGAATTGATTTCAATTGAATTCAATTTAAACGAAATGACATTTCATTCAAATTAAAGGAAATCAAAAACAAATCCGAAGTAAATATCAATAATATTATGCAATAGAAGTGCAATGAATGCCATCTCTCGACTCGAGAACTCATTTCATCCAAAAAGCGGTAAAACTTCGAAAACTTGGTTTCAATCGTTTGCCAAAAATTTCAATTTTTTGTCATTAAATTTAATATATATTTCGGATATTTTTGTGACCAAAATGAGTGAACCCGAGGTTTACCTCAAGTCTCACTTCTTTGAAACTTTATTCCATTGAATTTTTGTTTCAGGGCTCGACTGGTAGTCATTCAAAGAGTTGTTACGACTCCGAGGTCTTCAGTTGTGGCGAAGAATACAAACCCGACATAAGAGAAGTGGGAGCCGGCGATGTCCGCACCGGTGATGTCTGCACTGATAAACGGCACACAAATGTCAATCTTTCGAAGTCAAAGAAAGCCAACACTTGTGGCAAATGCGGGAAAACCTATTCTAAGCCCCAATACGTTAGGGACCACACAATGACTGTCCACCAAAGAAGTAAAGCAAACTATTCGTGTCGTGTTTGCGGACAGACCTTCTCCTGGAGAGTGACTCTCCTGAAGCACATTAAGAGGAGTCATCCCGAGAAGAACTCCTCTCTTATGATTGAAATTCTCTTTTAATACTTTCATTCATTTCTCCAAAAATTGATTTTAATGTAAAATCAATAAATCAATTGTAAGACAAATAACTGAATCAATACTTCTTTTCATTGATTTGGTCTCAAAAGTCATTTATGTATTGATTTTCACTATTTTTTATATAAAACAATTCTTTTGATAACATATATATATATATATATACGTCTAATATATTAACTTTTCCCTAATTCTAGTGAATTATATTTAATTGATGTGAATTTGACCGAAAACTGAGACAATTGTTATCTGTATTGAGTGCTGTCATCAAAATTATCTCAAATATATATAAACCGACAAAAGCTGAGCAATAATTTCAAAAATATGGAACTCTTTTAATTGATTTTTAATTAATCTAAAAAAAGTTGAATATTATAGGAAACGAGTGATTGGTTTTAGTTTTAATCAAAAGATTGGTTTTATTGGAAACTTAATACCAGACGTGACTCAACTTATTATATGTTTTTTCAATAAAATTATATTTAAAATGAAAGTAATTATATATAATTCATTCCATATGTATATTAAATGAAATTTTCAAATCGATATAATCCCAGTTTGTAATCGAAAAAAATGTTAATATTCTTCGTCACAAATTATATTCAGCTTTGGATCGATTTCTGACTCTGAGTGACATTTACTGCAAATGCTATGAAGTGATAAAATCACTTAAAGAATATTTTTTTCTTTCCGTACAATAAAAGCGAAACTCATTGAAGTTATTTCATATCATCTATTGATTTGTGATAAGAAAATATTTGGTGAATCATTCAATTCTTGGTAAGTCAGAAATCAAATTCAGGGCTAAGCTCAAAGAAAAGTTTGCCTCTTTGTTAAGCTGACCAAGCTTACTTTTATGCCGGTAGTCAGTCAATTAGCTAGCTCATATGGAATGTATTTGATCAATAAATATTAAAAACGAATATCTGGTAAAGTTAACGATACCGTTGTTTATCAGAGTTAATTAAACGATTATCAATGGCTCCTTGGAGATTTTCAGGACATACCTACCATACTATGCAATATGAATGATAAATATTGTGCTTTTGTAGTGAAACGGCAGGTCTTTTGTGTTCTAATTACCGTTTCTCTCATTACATGAAATATAAATGAAATACTCTTTGAATTAATGTTTGTTTAAATTATATGAAACACTTAATTGGATTTTTCATTTATTTTCATCAAAATGAGTGAATTATGACTTTTTTGTGGAATTAATTTATTCATACAATGAATTGAGTTTTTTATGTCTCTTCTATTGAACAGTAGTTTCACTTCGAGTATCGATCGAACAAAAGTCACTTAAAATGATATTAAATGTGAACCAAACTAAGGATTGTAAGCAAACAATGAATTGAATCAAATTAAATGTTGTTTTAATATTGTGTCCACTTTTAGGCTGCAGTAGTGATGATTTGGTAACAGACTATTCAATATTTATGCAGAATTTGCTGCCAATCATAAGTAACTTCTTTTTACTGCCGGCCGTATATATAGCCTTCAAAAGCAAATTCTATGGAGAGTCGTTCACTTATTTTTTGACCATGCTCTGCTCAACTGTAAGAAACTTGACTATTTCATATTGTTTCTAATTTACCATTTTATAGAATAACAACTCTTTTAATTAACTTTCCCTTAATGTCATTTTTCTTATATTCTGTGACAAAAGCGAGGAATAGATTGAATGAAAGGATTTATTTGATTTGCTTTTTACCAATAGTTTTACCACTTGTGCGACAACAGGAGAATGAAATACTGTCTCTTCAATTACGGTGTCCTCCAGTTCTGTGATTTTTATTCAGCAATTTTATCCCTTTGGGTGACAGCTATTCTCATGTCTGAAATACCGCACGAGTGGCGAACTCTTCTACATTTGTCGGGTTCACTATTTTTTGCTGGTTTATTGCGCGCACAGACCACAGGAGCAATTTCTTTTGTAGTTCCTGGAATTTGTGCTCTTTTACTCTTGTCAGTGAGTTGGGTAAGATAATCACTATAATCTTACTAAGATTCAATTTTAAACCAATTGACTCTATTTATGCCTATAATATAAGTTTCGAACCAATATTCAAAAATTTCATTTAATTTCTAATTATCTTTAAATTCAGTTTGACTTCAATATTGTTTTTTTCCACAAAATAGAGCTATCAGTGGTATTATAAGAAGGTTTTGCCCAAATGTGTGTCCTTTTACAACATAGTGCCGGGAACTGCTCTCAGTCTGATCGGTGGTATTCTGTTTGCCTCTCAAGTGACTAAATTTGGGGAGTTTTATGGTTTCACTCACTCCGGTTGGCATATCTGCATGTCTTTAGCCATTTCCTTCTTTTTGCCCAAATCTTCGGAAAATCAAAAACTTTTTGGCGATTATTCCGACCGAATATGTGTTCTCTCGAATGCCTGAATGGAAAGGACCCGACATCTCATCAATCATTCATTCATTCGATTAATTATTCAAATCATTTAAAAAACAAATTTTGAGCACAAAATTCAATTTTTATGTAATTTTAAACAAATTTATCGAATTATTTATTAACTAATTAAATGAGAAAAGTTTGACTCAATTAGTAATCATTTCGATTCAATATTTGATTACTTTTGACGTCATTTTATTTGCTTTGTCTCTGATCTCAGTTTATATTAATTTAGTTTATTTTATTACTTCATTTAATGGCATCAATTTGTTGATAACTTTTTTTTATCAAAAGATTATATAACTGTTGTTCTAATATTACTATTGTTTTCTTCGGAATCAAAGGCGTAAATTGACATTGATCATTTTAATTGTTACACATCTTCAACTTTATTGTTACATAATTAGGATTTCGATTAAATAAAGAATTTTC
Source organism: Punctoribates punctum (assembly GCA_034698165.1). Classification (NCBI taxonomy): domain Eukaryota; kingdom Metazoa; phylum Arthropoda; class Arachnida; order Sarcoptiformes; family Punctoribatidae; genus Punctoribates; species Punctoribates punctum. The sequence goes on along the minus strand of JAQGBD010000774.1, from coordinate 10,178 downwards.
CACTTTTGCTCTGATTTTTATAATTACTAATAAAGTTGTTTTGCCTCAATTGACTTCATTTATTCATTATAGAGTGATGACCAGGATAAATTTCCTCTGACATTGTTTAAATTTTTCAATTTCAAAATGAATTAGAGTGAGAATAAAGTAGGTCATTTCTCTGTCAGAATTAAATTGATTTTTTCAACAAAATCATGAATTAAAAACTTGGACCAAAGTTTCTGAAGGAATTTCCGTATGTTATGTGAAGTGCGAGCACAGAATGAATTACATTTTATCCGATAAATGTGTGAAAACGTGTAATAATGGGATTACTTTATAACAAATATTCACTTATTTTATCAGTTTTGAGATAATCTATAAAAACGTGATTTCTATTAATTGTCTGCAATTAATGCAATTATATTACTCTTTATATTTGATTAAATTATTTATCACTACAACAGTATGTCTGAAAGGACACCATTCCTATTATTTGTTCACTCACTCAGGTAAAGGAATCCGACAAAATTATTCCCCGGGAAGGGAACAGATCAGTGTATTTGTCAATTGACGTAATGTTAAAATAATTTTTATAGCAGGGTAGTTTTTTAGTCAAAAATTTAGGGAATCTGTTTACCCCTTTGGATATTAGTAATCTTGCTCTAACACAGGAGAAGACTCTTCTGGAGAAGAAGGGTTTTAAAAACAAATATTGAACAAGGATAGTTTTACTATTGCTGGAAAACTTTTGGAATATAAGTTAGTTTCGATCACTTGTTTATAGGATTGATGAGAGTGACCACCAAAACAGCAAAACATTATTGTAATCACATTTAAGCCAAGAATCAAATTTTAAATAAATATAATTTTATTTCTTTCATTCTCTCATTTCTTGCAATAAATAACATTATTTATAAATAATTTAATAAATTCTAATCAAAAATATAACTAAATTAAAGTGTTTTTTATCGTTTAATAAAATATCAATTTTACAAAAAGAGTTAAAAAAAGAGCGAAACAATTGATTTGTTTTAAATCGGTTTGAATTGTCTCAAAGAAGTCAATTGATTGGACTCTTGTTTTTTGATGATCTGATCGGTTTGGTCGCCACTGAATCTCATGACCGCTGCGATCACTTTCGCCAAAGTCTTGAAAATTATTTCAAAAATTATAACAAATTTTTAGAAAAGCAAACAAAACACTTACGACGGGTTCTCTTCCGATCATAAACTCAAACAAAATATTTCTCAAATATTCATATTCTGTCGGTTCCGGTAAATGAACGCCAGAAATAAGGGGTGTGTTCTCTGAATTGTTAGTCTCAGCAAAACGTCTTATATTCAGCAACTCTTTTAAGCGAACGTTTTCTTCTCTGAAAAAGATTTAAAAATTAGTGAATTAATTGATAAAAGTATTGATAAAACGGACTGATATTGAAGTAAAGAGTTCTGCATAGCTTTCACTTGATATGTGTGTTCGTTGACAGAAGAGGAGCCGAACTCTGAGTGCAAACACTTTAGTTCGTTGTCTTTGTCTTTAAGTCTTTGCTGATAATATTCGTGAACCTCTTCGAGCGCTGAATTCTTTTCGGTTAATTCGGTTTCTAAGGAAGATATTTGTTTCTTGTAATCGAATATCAATTTGTCCTCATTTTGGTGATATTTTTCAACTTTCTCATCGAATTCCAATTCTTTTTCGTGAAGTTTTGATTCCAATAAATGAATCTTTTCTACAAAACTGTTGTTCTTTGGGTCACTTTCTTGGCTCTGAATCTGGTTTTGCGATTCACTCAACTTTTCTTTGAATTCTTCCAAAAGTTTTTCTAAATCAGCATTTTTTGCGATCAATTCTTCCAATTGTTGTTTGAGTTTTGAATTATCACTTTTGACGGAAATTAATTCTTGAGTCGTTGAGTTGTGTCGGGACTCCACAGCCATTAGGCTCTCATCCAATTCTGTTTCGCGAATTTCCAACTGTTTGTAGAGTTTTTCGATAATCGCTTCATTCTGTTCCTTCGTTTCCGACATTTGACTCCTCAGAGCTTCCGTTTCGTTGTGATGTTTGATAGAGTTTTCGGCTAAACTTGACTTCAATTCTTCACTATATTTATTGATTTCATTGAATTGTGATTCGATTGACTGATAATTAGTTATTTGTTGTTTACATTTCTCCAATTCAGACGACAATAATTGGTTTTCATTCTTATATGAGTTTAAGTCTTCAATCAATTGCTCTTTTCTTTTGATATCTTTCTCCAAATCGCAAATAATATCGTTTTTGTCATTGAGTTCTGATTTTAAGCTTTCGATAGAATTGATTTTGTCTTCAAATTCTTTTGAACGCAAATCAGAATTGTTTTGGAGTTTTTCAATCATTTCATTCAATTCATTGATTTGATTGGACTTCAACTCAAAGTTTTTGGTTATTTCAGAGAATCTCTCATTTAATTCATTGTTAATCGTTTCCAAATTCTTATACTCTTTTCTCAAATTTTGTAAATCATTTTCAGTTTGTTTTTCATTTTCTGAAAATTGTTTTCTTTGACTAATTTCTTCATTCAATTGAGTTTCAAGAGTTGAAACTCTTTCGGTTAAACTCGTATTCAAAGAAATTAGATTTTCTTTTTCATTATTCAAATCATTTTTCTGATTAGACACCAATTCATTGAAATCATTCATTTGTTTTAATTTTGATTCCAGTTCTTCCACTAAACGCTTGTTATCAACGATTTCTGACTCATATCTCTTTGAATCTGAACTCAACCTTTCGTTTATAGATTTGAGTTCAATATTCAAATCATTGATTTGTTTTTCTTTGATTTCTAACTGTTTCTTCAGTTCATCTGAAATCGATTTATTCGACTCTTGTTTAGAAACCAACCCTTCGTTCAACTGATTAATTAAAACTTCTTTTTCTTCTATAATTTGTTTTAATTTTTCATTTTCACTAAAAACCAGACTATTCTTCGCCTCATTTTCATTGAGAACTTCTTTGAGTTGACTTAACTCTGAGTTTTGTTTGTGAAGAATATCTATTTCTGACAAAAGTTCAGAGTTTTTGTTTCGTTGGTTTTCCACTAATTTTTTGCATTCATTTAATTCAAACTCTTTTTCTTCTTTCAATTTATTTAGGTTTTCATAACTAGTGTTTAACTCTTCTTTAAATTGATTTTGAATTTCATTAATAATAGACTCGTTTTCTGTGATTTTGTTGGAATAAATGGTATTCTGTTGTTTGAGTCGTTCGGTCTCTTCCACAGAATTTTGCAACTTTTGAGACACAATCTGAAGTTCGTCTTCGAGTTTGTCAACTGATTGGTCCCTAAGTTTTAAATCATTTTCAAATTTATTTTGATTTTCAGTCAACAGATTGTTTGCATCGATTAGACGTTGTTTGCATTCCTGGAGTTGTTTATTCACTTTTGTCGCCTTATTTTCTCTTTTCTTCAAAGTTTTTGTCATTTCCTCGATTTTGATCTGATTTTCATTAATAGTCGTTTCAAAAGCCAGACATTTATCTGTTTGTTGTTTGAAAGAAGTTTCACTTTTTTCGATTCTTTCCATTTGTTTGACAACATTTGCCTCCAATTCTTCTTTAGTTTTAGTCAATTGTTGAATACTTTGGTCTTTGTCTTTGATATCGTTCTCCAATTCTTCAACTTTTTGTTTTTGAAGAGTTATATCGTTTTGCAAAACATTTAAATTAGTCTTTAAATCATTTTCTTCTGATGTCTGGTATTTCTCTGCATTAATATTCTGTTCTCTCAGCTGTTTCTCCAAATCATTGACTTTGATATTCAACTCTTGTTCACAAACTTTCTTTTCTTCTGTCAATTGACTCATCAGAAGATCTTTGTCCTGCAATTGATTCCTCAGTGATTCCATTTCACGTCTGGCGTCGTCTGTCTTCTGCTCTGCGTTTCTGAGAAGTGATTCAGTCTTTTGAAGTTCGAGTTTGAGTTCATCCAAATCCGCCGAACGCTCACTAAGTGTCTGGATTTGAGTCATTAGTTCTGAAGACTTTTTCTCGGAGTCTGACAACAGTTTTTCCAAATTGTTTTTCTCTATTTCTCGAATTTCTTGGGCTTTGTTTAACTCTTTAATGGTTTGATCTAATCTTGTCTGACATTCACTGATTTCATTCTTCAGGATTTCATTCTGTTTAGTCGTTTCTTCGATTTGTTTTCTATTGTCGTCTAAAATCATTTGTTTATTACTGGATTCGGATTCACTCAGAAGTCTATTTAACTCATTCTTCTGGAGTTCCAACGACTCATACTTTTGTTTCCACTCGTCGTCAAGATTTGATACTTTTTTCTCAGTTTCTTCTCGGATCAAATGAATTGCCGCTGATTTCCCTCTGGAAAGCTCTTGAATCAGATTTTGTTTGTCTTCTTCTGTGGTCTTTTCGATTCCCAATATTTTGTCTTCGAGTTCACGAATTTGATCTGTTTTTGCCTTCAATTGAGACTCAGTGTTGAGAAACTCTTGTTTTTTGCGTTCCGTTTGATCCTTCAGTTCTTTGATTATTATATTTCTGGCCTCAAGTTCTTCGTGTAGTTTTTGTTTGGCCTCAGCGAAGGAAAGACTGCTCTCTTCTCTTTGTTTTTTATATGTTTCCAACTCTTCACTGATTTTGTCGTATTTTTCTTTATAACTGAGAAGTTCTTCGTTTTCTTTATTCAAAAGATTTAGTTTTTCTTTATTTGTTTTCAACGATTCTTTACAACGCGTGAGAAGAGTCTCCAAACGCTCCACTTTTTCACTCAACTCTTTCTTTTCATTATTCTGTTCGTCATTTGTACTCAAGTCTAACAAATCTGTTGTCTCTCCGTTGGTATCATTGGTGTTGAAAAATTGAATCTTGGTCTGTAATACTTTGATCTTCTCGTCTTTCTCTTCGATAACAACCCTTAGGTTTTCCTCTAAATGTCTCTTTGCTTGTTGTTCGAGATGACACTGTTCTTTCATTTCATTGATTCTCCGCAAAGCCTTGTCCTGAGTGTCAGCCAAAACTTTTCTCATTTTTTCCCTCTCGTCGGCGAGCCTTCGATATTCAGAGACGACGAGCGCCCACTTCTCTCTGTACTTCTTTCCTCTTTCTTTCAATTTGATACACAATTCGAGTAACTGTTCTTTGGTTACGCTTTCGATGGAATAGTTTCGGGAATGAGTTTCGCTCTCGTATTCACTTTCGATGTCTGATTGCGGCACAAAGTTATTGGTCGGACTCGTTATCGGTGTCGTCGAAAAATATGATTCATTTTCAAAAACTGATGAACTGGTGTTCAACTGATTGGACGACACATTATTTGAGTTATTAGAGGGGGAGTCGTCGTCCAACTCGACTAAACTGAACTGATCTAAAGTCGAATCATTGGATTTCTCACTGCTCTTGGTCTGGTTGTCCACATCCAAGACCATCAAATCAGTTGTGTTATGACCAGAGATGGCGCCCATCGGCTCTGATTTATCACTACTCTCAGAATCATCTTTTGATGAATTGGAGGCATTATTGACCTAGAACAATTTATAACTCATTCTGTCAGAACTCAATCAAACCAATAATCACTTTAATCCTAATTATTTTTTATAAATAAATTTCAATAAAATTTGGATAAAAATGAAATAAATTATTTGAATGAAAACAAATTTAAAAACACTTTTATTTGGAATTCAAATAAGAAAAGAAAAACTTCTTGAAAAGTAAGGGAATTGTGAGTGAAAAAGGAGTGGAAGGAGTGGAATGAGCAAGGTTCAACAGAACAGTTTATAAACCAGGCTTTACAATAAAGATTTTTTGGCTCAACTGACGAAATGAGACAATTGTTTGGGCAATAAATCAAAAGCCGAGCGAAAAGAGGATAAAAATAAGTAACACAACAAACAGAGGATTCAATTGATCCCTATTTTAGTTGAGTTCACATCAAATGTTTGCCAAAATATTTACTTAAAATTTTTAAAACTTTGCGTAACAAAAGTTATTGACTTTTGAGATCATTAATAGAAATAACATTTAAATGGATTAACACTTTTAGTCTTCACTAAAGCTTAGAATTCATTGCATTCAAACTATTCTCAAATCCAGAAGTCTTTAAATTGAGTGAAGACTAAGATATCAAATGAAATATTGTATTGAATTTACCAAATGATCGATGAATTGCGTCGCCTGACTGTTCATCCCTTGGATCCGAGTCCGGGCCGACTCCAACTCCGTGGTAACCGTCGATACTTTTTCTTTCAATTTCTTAAACATTTTTCACTTAATATTTGAAACGATCGTTGATTTAACCACTAATTTATTAAATCAATATTTTAGACAAAATTTATCTCTAATTTGGAATCATTTGAGTCATAACATAATCACAACTTTAGGTTTGTTGATCCGAAAACTTGTAAATGAGCAAGCTACTACTAACTGCCAATAATAATCGAGATAACAATCGGGTTAATTGGCGTTAAATTATAAACAATTAAATGCGATAATAATCACCAAAACATATCCAATGCTTACAACCAATCACTTAATCGTCACAAATATGTCTGATCTCTGAATCAAATCAAAACAAATGTACATAAAGTTCGCCTCAAAAATAAAAACATTTGTCAGGAAGTCATTTGAATATTAGGATAAATGAGCATGGTTCATCTTATTCAAAATTAAATTCAATACAATTAGTCAATATATAGTAAGTTTGTATTAATTTTTGTAATTAAAACTGTGTTTTGTTATAAAATGGGAATAAAAAATATATGTCTTTCTGTCAACTTTCAGACGTCACTTATTGAGTGAGTTTTACATAAATATTGTGTCAATTAATTCAAAGACAATATTAGCTGTGATTCAGAGGATATGTTTTGTGACTAAATTGTTGATTAAATAACAAACCGATTGAATAAATGGTGATTTAACTCAACTAATTGACTCCAATGTCTAAAAATTTGAAAGAAAGGACATCATCGGTAACCAGAGATAGTGAGTCAACCCGTTCTCGAGCCCAAAGCATAAGCAATGGTCAGTCCTCCCAATTCATCGATCATTTGGTAAACAATTTTTGATTAATTTGTGGCAAAATCAGGATTTTTATTAAATGTCATCAATTGATATAATGTTTGAAACTAATGTCCGCAAAACTCAGAACAATTTGCATCGATTGGACGACAAGTTCTCCAAAGCGATGGTAAACAACGCACAGTTGGACAATGAAAAGCAGGCCCTCACCTATCAGGTCGACCTCTACAAGGATGACATCGAAGAGTTAGAGGAAAATCTTATTCGACTCCAAAAGGATTATAAGGACAAGTGTCGGGTCAGTCCTCCTTTGATTTCAAACATTTTCTATATTACCTCTAATTTGCGAATATCTTCGAATCATTTGTTAACCGAAAACTTTAAGAAGTTCTTCAAAAATATCTCAAACATTAGGTTCGGGAATGTGTTCAACAATTCAAATGAGATTAGGTTTTCATTGAATTAATAATTTTTGTTTTACTTATGTTTTGGTCAGTATTTCGATCAATTGAGTCGAGACGTGAAGAAACTTCAAAAAGATTGCGATTATTACAGAGAATGTCTGAAACGACGCGATTATCTCATTGAGGTTTCTCTTCATTTTGCTCTTTCATTGTCTTATTTGTCTAATAATTGTTATTTATTGTCGTGAAAAGGAGGCGGGTTTAGTGCTGATAGACTCGGATGAGTTAAATACTAATTTTCATTCAGATTCCAATCATATGAATGGAATAAATGGTGTAAACAGTGATAAAAGAAGTGAATCCTTCGGTGATGAAAGTGGCTCTGAGTCGAGCCTAAGTGTGACAACAATAGGGAAAACGGCGACAAATGCTTCTCTGATTTCTCAGGAGGCGTCTCAACTGTTAGCCGGTGTCGAAGGACTCACATTAGAGGCCAAAATCAAAACACTTTTAAGTGAAAGAAAATTATTTATTAATGATATCAACCAAATGAAGACAGACCTCGAAGAAGAGAGACAGCGATCCACGAAATTAGAAGAATTGACTTTAATGCAGGGCTCAAATTCGTCCCTCAACTCAGACACTAAACTAGATGTTCAAAGTGAGTCCCAAACTGACTATTCGTTTGACATCAACTGATTTATTATTGTTTTATAGGAGAAGCCAACCGTTTGGTCAGTGATTATAAGTTCAAACTTAAGAAATGTGAGCAGGAGATCACTGTCCTCAACGGCAATGTCGCCCGACTCGAAACACAACTCACCAGATATAGAGCCGCTGCCGAAGAGTCCGAGCGTTTAGAGGATGAACTGAAAACAGACAAAAGAAAACTTCAGAGAGAGGTAACCCTTCTGTCAATGATTGAAGATTTTAATCAATATTTTGGGCAACAGTTGAGGGAAGCGGTGGCCAAAGTGGAAGAGTTGGAGACATCGAACGCTCACTTACAGAAACGTATCGACAAACTGAAGTCAAATCGCAATATTATTATTCCTAATAAATGATATCCGAATCGATTGAGAGTAGTTTTGTGCGTCACATCACTTGTGCTAATGTTTCAAATATGTGTCAACTGAAGTACCGGTGGTTTGAATGAAATTTAACCGAATAATAACCGAAAGTATATTAACCAAAATAAGTGCCAATCCTTGCATTCAAACAGATTAGAGCTTTGAATACATATTCCGGACATTAATTAATGAACTCATTCAACGGTTTTCAGGTCTGAATTCGGATTAATTTGTAATCTTTTATATAACTCCTGATCGCACTTCTCTTCTGAACTTATTTAAGAAAAGCCTAATTTTTTATTTATTGTTTTAACTGTAATTTACTTTTCAAAGAGTTATTTAATTTGTAAATCACATTAAATTCACATTTAATTAGTAATAAAACTGTTTTCAATACGAAATAGGATTTTATTAATGATTTTCATAAGAATTCATTCCAATAAACTTCACACTTATTACAAATGATTTTACTTTTTCTGCTGATTCTGTTCCGACTCTTCTACTAATTGTTTCAACATTCCGAAGGCATTTCCAATGTTGGCTTTCCTTTTGCTTTCAAATTGGGCCACAATTTGATCGTCGAGTTGTAACTTAGATTCAAATTTTTCAATCATTTCATTGAAATCACTGAATATTTCGAATAATTGATTGAAAATATTGATCGTCTGAACCCTTTTCGGTAAATTTGTCTTTTCTTTTGTTTCTCTTGTATTGAAAATATATTCAAATTGATTGTTGAATATCTCTTCGGCTTTCGTTTTGAAGATTAAGAAAATATCACAAATCGTTTGCTTTTGATATTGTTTTTGATTTTGGTCATCGAATTTCACGTTTTCCAGTATTTCAAACATTAAATTCATTTTTGATTCAATTGAATCCTTCAACTTTTGATACCTTCTTTTAACTTTGATTCTTAATTCTGGTTTGTTCTCAAATGTTTGGATCAAATCGTTTATGGCTTCGTATAATTGTTTGACCAGTTTTTTACTCAAATTTTCTTTAATTTCTTTCTGAAAGCCTTCGATTTCTTCTGCGCTTAGGATTATATGTTTGCAGTACTTAAATAAATACTTTGGATTATCGGACAGATCTTTGATAAGTTTGTGAACGAGAGGGGCTTTGATGTCAGTAATCAGTTCTATTAAATCAGTTTTCAGATGATTTTGCATTACATTCAAAGTATTCCCACAAAAGAATGCCATCAATAGGTCTTTCTGTTCGTCATTCAAGGAATTGCTTGAATACCAATTATTTAGAGCCGAACAGAATTTGAAGCAAATGTCGCATAAAATTTTGGAAACTGACCGAAAATTATCGAAATTCCAGTAATGTTTGGCCGCAATGGCTAACGAAAAATAAATCAATTGTGATATTCCGTTGAAGAAAAACTTTGTCGCAATTTTTCCCGACAGTAAAACATATATTTCTTCATTTGAATCGTTTTGGATAATACGGACTGAAGTATCGACCAATTGATTAGCGAATAGTCTTAAACTATTAACTCTTTGGCTGATCCAGTGATTGAATATTTGTTCGTCGAAATCGTCCCAAAACTGCTGTCTTTCGGGGTTCTCTGGGTTTAAAAACGGGGAATATTTCAGATCCTTGATTGTGATTTCAACTGGTTTTGAATTTTTTGACTCATCGGCTCTGATTTGTTTCAAATATTCATCGATTGGTTGGACCTCTTCTTCAACGACATCAGCGTCCT
>JAQGBD010000773.1:0-23348 GCA_034698165.1 Punctoribates punctum | reverse complement strand
ATATTCTTATATTTGGTTATAATTTGCAAGTTTATAAAAATGGACTGAAATTAGTGCTGATTTATACTACAAAGGGTTCAAAAATTGAGTTATAGAATGAGCAGAAATATACGATTGGAAAGCATACGAATGGACTAATTTTAACATTAAGTCTATGGCAGAGGGTTTGTTGTTTTAGACTTTGAGGTATATCTTCGGCAGAATCACACCAATGGTGGTATACAGAATCGGCAGTGCTCTGTAATGTGATTCACATATAAATTGAATAATAATTCAATTGATTTTCTAAAAATTTCAATAAATAAACAAATTCTGTTCCAAAAGGCTAAAAATGAGGACAAAAGTCGCTTTTCCTCAAAGAATTTGTTTTTTTTTTGTTTCGTTATATTCTTGTCTAATGAATATATTTTAAGTAAACACAAAAAGTGTAGACAACAATATGGGTATTCTTCTCTACCAAACATTGGGGGAGGGGTTCGAGTCGACGACTCACTACATTTCATAGTTTTCACTAATTTCTTGTATATTTAAAGCCGGCATCGCCGGGGGAAGGGTATAGCTCGAAAACCTCCCTTTGAAATTTACAAGAGTTACTATACAAGGAGGTAAAACCCCTCTCACACTAGGAAACTAAGATTTCAAGATAAGAGAGGGTTAATCATAATTTGGAGCTTTAAAAGGAAATTATGGTTCAGTTCTCACATTTAAATTGTAAAGAATTTGAATGAAATTAGTGTCAATTGATTTATAATAATTATTAAATGTTTAAACACTTGAAGCCCACAATTCTCTTAACGTTTTTTTAATGACTAAAAAATACTCACTTCTGATGAACGGATCTATAGTTTAAGAATTTAGTGAAAGAGTAAACAAATGCTGAGAATTAGCCGACAATTAGTATGGGATTTGGTTTTGATAGTATTGAATCATATCATAAGTTCGAGTCCGGAAATTGAGGAATGAGTCGCCTATTATTTTCAACATATAAACCGCTGCTTCCTTTTCACTGGCATTGGGCGCGAATCTGGCCCTCAGCTGCTTAACTGTCTGTCCACGAAAACAGGGCAGTCCTGTGTCCAACATTAAGGAGACCAATGAGACAATGGCTTCCCTATATGGCCTGACAGCCATATAAGCTTGCACACATAGATATTGAAACCATTTGAATGTCGGCGCTTCCATATTACCGCCCATTACTAAAACCATTTCTTCAGTTAGTTTGATGTCGGGTTCAAAGCCCCAGTTCCCTCCCGGAGAAGACTCAAACATAAAACCAAAATCTAAAAAAACAAAAATTGGAAAAAAGCTATTCTTTGAATCAATGAATACCGATATGAATGATATGTCCGTCTCTGTCGATCATAATATTTCCGTTGTGTCTGTCCTTAATCTGAAGAAGAAAACCGACTACACTATAGGCGGCCATACTTTTGACAAAATTTCTTCGCGCCTCTTGAAACCGATTGGAAGACTCGTCGCCATAAGTCTTGAGAAAGTAATCATAAAGCGATATATCTGTTTCCCGACCCAATTGGTCGCGTGATTTGGCGTTTGGGACGCATTCAATGACTCCACACTTTGATAACAAATCAGTTTACATATAATAACCGATTCATTGAATAGATATAATCACTTACACCGGGAGATGTGGCGATCACTTTGTAAGGAAAGAGGAACAAATCGATCCCTACTTTGAGGAATATATTCTTAAAGAGTCCGATGATCTGAAGGGCTAACATATCCTAAATAAATGGATGATTAGTCTCAAGGAATAAAAGGTATAATTGTCTGGAAACCTGTCTGACGTCATCCCCGACTTTGAAGATAGCGCTCTGCCACATCTCCACTCCCATCGACTTTCTGTTACTATTGATATCTTCACAATTGGAAGTCATGGCAAGTCTCTCGAGTCGATCACATCCACACAACAGAACTTTGAACCTTGCCAAAAACGGTGCTTTGGCCGCGCTCTGAAGGGGAACTCCCTTTTCTGGATCAATGTCGAGTACAAGTGCTTCAGAATTAGAGGGCAAATAACAGCCCAATTGGACTTTTATTTTGCGCAGAGCTTTCAGAAGCGCTTCTTTTCGTTCTTTTCCTTTCGGGTAATTACGGATCTCTCCAGAAATAGACGTTATTTTACCGAAGAAATCGAATTCTCTTTCATAAAATTCTTTGGCCGGTCCCGAGAGTGAGTCCACAATTGTTTTGGTGATGTGTTCCAAAGGTTCGTACAAATCAACTAAAATAACAAAATTCAATTTCAATTCAAATATTTGGAAACTCTTAAAAATTGTGGTAAACTAACGGTCGGGTTCCTGACAGTCCTCGTCTTTATACATATTTGTCTGCATATTCCAAATCAACTGATGGGCCAAAAGTTGAGACGTTGTGGCCGACCATCGAATGAATTGTCCGATATATCCCATCTGAAGACAATAATTAAAGTAATCAAAGAGAAAGATGTGATAGACACGACATACGCTGTCGTATCGGACGGCCTGAACCAGTTGTGGAATATAAAACATTATCACATTCTAAACATTTAAACAAATTATCAATAAATGACTGAAACTGTTTCTTCTTCAGGGGTTACCGGAGAATAAGAGGCAAGATTCCTAATCGCGTATTGAGCTGTGATTGGATGGGGTGGGAACTGTCTAGAAAAGTAGGACAGCGCTTGGATTGGAGACACCGGAGTCCAGGTAAGCATATGAGTCAACTGAAAACATTCAAAGAAATGAATTTCTTTATTCATCTGATTATTGTCTCACTTCAGGAGAGTCGTGAAGAATACTATCAGAAGTGACCAAATACTGGAGCGCTTCGGGAATATGACAGACGGCTATTGGGTTGAGTCGAACTAATCGCGAGATTTCCTCTTTTATTTCGTCCGAGTTTTTGAACCTAAAATCAATTCACTTAAAAATACACAAATTTTTAGATAAGGGCTGACCTGCAGGGAAGATATACGGCAAGTGTGGGCGATATGTCCCAGGCAAGTCTTGCTGTCTCCTTCCATGTCCGCTCTGTGACCGGTTGACTGCGCCACTTGGAAATGGTTTCCTCTCCAGGAATACACATTTCAGGGGATGCGGTCGGGTTGTGCCACGTCGTCAAGAGTTCGATTTCAATGGCCAATAGACTCAGAATAAGATTTCTTTTACGGACGTAATCCTTAACGAAATAGTCGGCAAATATAGAGTTTTCTCTATTTTTTGTCGATTGGGAGCCTTTAAAACCCGACGAACGCTTCGATATCGTCGACATATTGCTGTTAAGGGGAACAGTATTTATCCAACCGGTGGGTGTATTAATCCGGGTCTGATTGAATTCGGAGCTGGCCCTCAACTCGGGACTGACCCCATTGAGGCCTAGAGTTTGCATTGAGTTTTCGCGCCAAAGACCTTCGTTTAGAAAAGAAGACTTCAAATATTTTTTATCCGAATGAAGACTTTGCCAAAAACGGATCAAAGACATCAAATCCTCTCTAAGTTCGGGACCCTTTTGTGAGGGACAGATCTGTGGACCACTGAGACAATCAAATAATTATTTAACAAAAGTTATGATCAGAAGTCAAAGGATTACCAAAAGTAGTCAATAGCCGCGGAATAGACTCTTTCTCTTAACACTGATTTACTGATCGATTTCGGAAGAATATCGAACTGTACTAAAGAGAGACCACAATTCAAAAGTCGAAAACGGGAACCAATTGTCGCGATATTTCGAGAGCTGTGGTGGACCCGACCCACAGAAATATGAAGAGATCTGTGCAAAAGATTTGAGAAAATCTCGATTTGATCCAAAGAACTGTATTTTGCGATTTCTATTCTCTCCGTCAAAAACTATCAAAATTTAAATCAATTAATATCTTATCAAATATTTAAAACAAAGACCAATACTTTGACCCAAAGAGCGTGACCTCCGATATAAGGAGGGTTTGGTTTAAGTGTTGAGTTTATACTTGAAGTCAAGGGATCAGTTTGTGGCGGATCGGCTGCAAAAAGACCAAGTTTTCTATCAATGGTTGCATTCCAGGCCGAAGCCATTTCTTCAATGAACTGATCAATAAAATTAAAATTATTTCTTCGAGTTTTATAAAACGGGATCAGACCTTAGATTCCAAGTCAGAGCGAGCGGCTAATAACCACTTCCAACAGGAGATAATACTCGCGATCGTGTCTTCAGAGAAAAGAAAAACCGGAGCCCAACACAAGGCGTGGACCAATTGTCGGTCACAAAGTGGTGTCGCAATCAGAAGAGCAGTTATTCTGTAAACGCATTCCTGATGTGATTTGATATCCATTTCAACGGAACTATTCTTCAGATCAAAAATGAGTTTTTCGGCTAATATTTGTTCGTTTTGTTCGATTGCTTTATAACTGGAAAGCATTCCGGAGACCTCTCCAGCAAAATGTGTCCTCAGACTCATGGAAGCGATGAATTCGGAACAATTGCTTTTTATGAAATTCGGTAATTTGTCTAAAGATGACACCGAAAGAGGAGTCGAACTGCTATTGAATGCGGCGAATGTCGTAATCGACTCAACCACTAGAGAGAGACCGGAATGTTGTTGAATACCATTCATGGCGTGTTCCAGATTTGCTAAATACTCCTGAAGATGAGAACGAGTGATATTTGGGGCCCATTTGGCCGCCTCCTGAATGATTCCCTGACAACGCGCCCCAAAGTCGCGGACAATACTCTAAATAATTAATTGATTTATATTTGGATTTCAAAACAATTGGGAAAATGTTTGGCAAACCTCTCGCGCATCCATTGTGTCGGTCAGTTGGATATAATAACTGGTGTCGGGAACGGGTAGCTCTGGGTTGGCTTCATTTGGGTCCAATTCAAGAGAACTGCCCAAAACTTGGAGTATATTCAACATTGTTGTCAATACTTTTCCACTCCATAAAAGGTGAGGGAATTTGTCGACTAAACCACTCAAATACCTGTCGGCCACTCTTCGGATCTGTTTCTGTCTGTGATTGAATTTAATCAGAAGTAAAGTCGCGTATTCTTCGAGTTCATTATCACGTGATTTGTTTTTTGGTTTGTTTGACATAATGTCTAAGAAAACATTGAAGACTTTGTCGGCTATGGAGAGAACGCACTGCCAGATGCCGTCTTTGTCCTTCTGAATGGTCGGGTCCTCCAAATACTGCATCATTATATCGAAGGGATTCATACCATTGACCAGATATCGTACTCTGAAAGTCTCCAAACGGCAGACGGAGAGGAGATAAGTGCACTGAGCGAACGTCAACTTATTTATTATTGATATCACTTCAGAAGAAGGGCTCAAATCGTTTATAATATGATTTCGAATCTCTTGAAGTTCGACTCCAGAGACGGCTTCGTTTCTAATGGCAGAATTGAAGTGCAATTCTGAGCGCAAATGTTTGCCAGATATCAGAAGCGGGGATTTAAAGGCTATCTCTTTAACCCCGAAATACCACTCTCGTGGCCAAAGACTTGTGCCGGACGTGAATCCCATGACAACGCAGTAAAGCCAAAAATCACGAAACAGTTTATGAAGTCGTGGTTTTGGGTTTTCAATGAACGGCAACCGTCGCATAAGTGTCGCGATAACGGGTATCAAAACACCTAAATTTCCGGCACTACTCGACGCTTTGGCGGCCATCGGGTTCTTCTCGTTGGCTCTCTTGCCCTCCAAACCCAACTGAACAAAGAGTTCAAGCAATCGAACTAAGAGTTCAATTTGTTCCGTTTGTCCCTCGATTTTGTTGGAGATATTTGTGAACGAATTGATGACAGCGAGAGAGACGTGTCGATAGCGGTTCCGTTCGTCAGTATTGCTCAGGTTGTAGGCGGCGCTCGACTGGATTGTAATCATTGTAAACATTTTCATCACCTCTTCGTAAACGTGTTGATCACAACCGTTGACGATAACCATTTCACTCAACTGTTCCACAATCAATGCGTCCAAATTAGAGGGCGGTCTACAGAACCGCTGCTGAAAGAACTGTAGAATCGATTCCATAGAGCGCGGGATATCGTGTAAGTTGACGGCCACCCGACCCAAAGCTATGATAGTATTCATAGAAACCAAATTTGATTCGGAGTCACTTTTTTCTGCCTGATATAAACGATTAGAAACGGAAGCGATTGTCGCCTGAATAGAATGGGCGTCCACTGAATGTCCAGCTCTGAGAGCTATGCACAGGTTGTTTATAGCGCTGTTCCTTAATTTCATATACACCTGAGAAAAGTGAGAATTGCCTGAAGGGGACAAATTTGATCCCGACTTCAGAGAAATACTTGAATCCGAAGTAATCGTTATGTTGAGCGGACCGGAAAACGTGTGGAAATCGGTCTGTTGTTTACTCAAACGCAATAATATGGGCGACGGTTGGGTCAGAAAATCTCTGAGCGATGAAATGCAGTTTATGGCAATCGAAGGGAACTTTTCCGCTAATTTTCCCAAACCTTCCAAACAAACTAAAAGTAGGGGTAAGTGTGCGATAACCAGTCGGTGTCCGTGCGATGTATTTATCTTTTCGTTAAGACGTGTGCAAAGAGCATCGGCTGCCATCTCATCGTCTGAGGACCAGACTAACAGCTCAATACATGAGGCGTTTGTCTGGACATTCAGTTTAAGACTATTATATATTTGAGAATCAGAGGAGTGTTTGTTCATTATCTCTGTCTGTCCCGAAAGAAACAAACATTTTATGAAATCCTGGACTTCAGATGTGAAAGACTTTGGCAAATCTAAGTCGAAGAATAAATTTGTTAAATAAAGGGATCAAAGAGTGGCCGCAAACCTGTTCTTTGATATAATAATTCTTTGAGTAGATCAACAGAAACCAAATTTATTATTTCACTCAACGATTTATAGGGAAAAACTCGATTCTGAGAACTCTGTAAAAAGGTTTTAATTAATTGAATAATATTTAGAAATAACAACAAATAGAGACAAACCGTAAACACATTTAAAGCGATTTCATCCAAAGTTTCTAAAATCTCTTTATTGAGTAATTTTTTCGTCAAACAAAGTAATCGAAGCAATAATTCTAACGAAATATTGCTTTGATTAATGAGATCCCCATTAGTGGCGGAGTTGGACATCACATGTCTCGAATGTCCGGCAAAAGAAGAGCCAAATTTGAAGAAGAAATAACGCGTTTCGTTAATCGATTCGTTAAACTGACTGTAAGTGGAGACCTGGCTCTGGAAAGAGCCCCTATTCATACTCATCAGACCAGAGATCGAAAGATTATCACTAATGGTTTCGTGAGTGTTCAGACCAGAACTCCAGGTCTGGTTTGGTGACAGACTCGAGAACGAACGCGGAATCAGTTTTTGCAAATTAGGGAGAGTCTGCTTCTTATTGAGACTGTGGTGCAGATCCCAACTCTCAAATAGGTTTCTCTCATTCATATCATTGCTCGCATCGTATTGGGACTTATCTGTCTTCGGAGGAATCGATGGCGGAGGGAATAAGCGTAAGAACAGAGGAGTGTTGTTGTCGTCATTGGGTGATCGACCCAACGCTCGGCACAAACCAATATAAATCGGAACAATTGAATGACACAATTGAACTGAAGATGAAAATAATTACTTCTTTGGCATTAATTTGAATGAACGGTACTTTTAAAGGAATTATCTTTTGATGAGATCTGTTGGGCGTCGAGTATCAGATGAGTCAGAGATTCGATGCAAACCATTTGCTGCGAAAGTATTTTATCGCTATATTCGGGACAGAAGTACGCGATGTCTGAGAGACCAGTGTTTAAACAGAAACTAAATCTCTCGCAAATCGGTATTCCTTAAGAAATTTCAGACATTAATCCAATTAATTGATTTGTCATAATATTTACGATCGGTTTCATGCAATTTGATTGAATCGCTCCAAACGGCGCTCTTCAGAGCCGACAACACTTCCAATAAATACGATATAATTATCTGTTTGTTCTGTCAATCAATAGATTTATAAATAAAGAGATTTTGAGAATTTAAAGAATGAAAACCTGAAACTGGGATTCAATCAAATAAATGATTAAAGCAATGACTGAGTCCTGTCCTCTTTGGTCAATAAATAACTGTCCATTCGGTTGAACTTTTGGACACATTTCCAGCAAAACATTTAACTGAAAATGAATTCATTAATGGTTTTAATCTTTCAGATGAAACACAAATTACTTTTTCAACCGAAAGGCCATTGATTTTAGCTAAAGATCGGGACAAGTGTTGAACCGAATGGAAAAAGAAATTGTTTTCATTAGTCAGAGTCATCTCAACCCAGTCTTAAATATTTATAAATCAATAAAATGGTTAAAACAATTCATTTGAAAAACGTCTTAAGAGGAAAACAAACGGAGAGATCAATAAAATGAAATATTTGTCGGACTAAAGTCACTAAACATATGACGACATGCCGTCCAAAGCCCTCCCCTTTTCTACACTATCTTTAAAAACTTAATTTAAAGGTGAAGTCATTGTGGGCGTTAGTGGTTCAGTGGTAGAATACTCGCCTGCCACGCGGGTGGCCCGGGTTCGATTCCCGGCTGACGCACTTATTTTTCTATTGATTTCCACTGATTCTTCATATTCTGTGAATAACTTTTAATATATTTTTTGCTTTAATATGTTTTGAAGGAAAACTCAAGAAATTTACGCCAATTAACAAACAATTGTGAGAAACAATTCCAATAAAAAGAAGTTTAAAAATCTTTATTTAACTTTAAATTTGTGTTTTTCTTATACAAATTGAAACACTTATGAGAATTAATTTTTAAATAATTCAGTGTTTATTAGTGTAACACAATTTTATTGAGAGCCTGAGCTCTCCTCTCCGTGTTTTGAAATAAGGCGCGAATCAATTGCTTGACCTCTTGAGGGGTGAATTCCGCGGCTAATATTCCCCTTCCGTCAGCCCAACGGTTAACGATATCCAAAAGTGTTGCCTAAAAAACAATTTGATTATTATTTTATATAAACTGATAACTGAACCGACATTTAGAATGAAATGGAGTTCTGAAAGTTTAGACCAGTTGTGGACTAAACGCATCTGGTTTTCCGTCTCTAATAATTGTTTGATTTGTTTGAGTAAGAAATCGATTTCTTGGCTCAGTCTCATTGCACCGGAAGAGCTAATGTCGTTCTGAATTTGAATTTTGTTGATTAACGCATTGAAAAGAGTGCTAACAATAGTTCCAATCGCTTTGTGGAACACCTTTTCGGGCAACACTTCAATTAAAGCATTCTTTAAAAAGTTTAAAAGAGCCAAACATTGGTTCAAGACTTGTCTCAACTGTTTGGCCGATTGTTCGCAATAACCCGTTTTGTCTTCTGTGGCCAAATCGTTCAGACAATGAGTGAATTCTTGATTTTGAATCAAATCTAAGAGAAGTCTCTCCTGAGTTCGCATCTGTTTGAGGAACACTTGAGATCCTAATTCTCTGAAAATTGGGACAAATCTCAAGATATTAACCAATTTTTCATTGCTTTTTGCAAATGATTCGACGAAATGTCCAAAAAATATGCAGTTGTTGTGAAATATTGCGTTTTGTTGAGGAAACTGATTAATGGTTTTGCTGTGAAAAACAGGACTGACATCAATATAGAGCTCACAAATGTCTGAAATGGTCTCCAAAAGAGCGACCGAACACTCTTTCGAACAGTTGTTTGACAAATCATTTATACTTTGGATGAGTTCCTTAAGTTCTACCATAGATTGACTGACTCTACAAATGGGCACCGGATTCAAGTTATTCTGATTGTCTCCCAATTGAATGGTTTGATGTAATTCTCGACAGATTATGGTTTTCCCAGTAATTAGAAAATCAGTACAAAGTCGACGACAAAAATAATTATTTATATTAACTCTGAATTCAGTGAAAGGAGAGTCCATTATCTCATCAATAAAACCAATTTGAATGAGGAAATGGCGAATTTCTTCGGCTGAATCCACGAGAGATATGTATGTCTTTATCTCCGATTCATTCTTTGGCATCAATCGATTCAAATAATACTTTAATATCTGATTAAAGAGATTTTGGCTCCAAATTGAGCCCAAACTGGCCATTAATTGTCGACCATTTGTCTGATTATCAGAAGTCATCAATTGATTTAAGTAATCAAAAAACATTTTAAGCACTAAAAGGGGTCCCAAAGGCTTAAACTCAACAAATTTTCCAAATATTTTGTTGTTTTCCAAAACCAATTGATTGATCTCTTCGTTAAGAATCGGTTTAATGAAAAATATGTCCAATTTTTTAGTTAAATCGCTTAAAATAAGTGAATTTTCTTCTATACCGACAAAGGTTTTGATGAAATTCTTGTATTCATTTGGATTCAAACAATTAATTAAATTGAATTCAAAGACATTTTCGTTATTAAACTCATCTCTGAATACTTTGACGTTTGAATTGAATAACTTTTTAGTCTTATAAATAAGTTCTTCCTTTTTGATGGTGAGCTCCACTTTCAATGATTCCAAGAATTTTCTTAAATCTTTGGAAATAGAGTTCAAGTCATCGTTTGATTCAATCGTTTCAATTAAGAATCGGTAGAGTTCTGAAGCACTGGTCATGTATTGAGCCGACAGTTCATATGATTGCAAATCAATTGATTCGTCGATTAACGAGACTTCAGTCTTCATTTGTTTGAATTTCTCAATGAAATCAGACAATTGTTTGGACCGATTGAAGAAATCATTGCTTTGATGGCAAATATTCTTCAATTCGTCGACTTTTGAAATCAAATCGCTTTCAATAAATACATTCAATTGTTTCTCCAATTCTTTGATTTCTTCACTCAATTCAGATAATTGTTTATAATTAGAGCCGAAATCATTGAAATCAATTTGAAAAGCAGACAATTGATGACTGATTTGCTTTTTGGTCACTTCGATGTCATTTTGGATCTGTTTTCTTAGATTAGTGTTTATCTCATTATTTGGCAATAATTGTGTCAAATATTGGCTTAAATCGAAATCTTCGGCCATTTGTTGGATAGTTTTGGACATAATTTTATTGCTTAGAAAATAGTTATAACTATTTATACAGAATTTGGTGAAAATTGTGTTAAATTGTGTCACAGATTGTGTCACAGAATCTGTTCAGATGTCTGAAGATATTTACATAAAACCAAAACATATGACCAAAACTTTGAGAATAAAGTCATTCAGAGCTTAACATAAATTATGTTTCGATATGTTTTGCAATTCATTTAAAGTTTAGTTAAGCGGAGAATAAAATTAAATTAATGTAAATATAATTAATGCAAACAATTAGTGAAATCAATATATTATTAAACAAATGGGAAAACCAGTGATTGTTAATCACTGCGAAGGAGAGGATTAACAGAGACTATAAAAGCGAATGAAATGACTAAAAGTTTTGGTCATATATTAAGTAAAGTTAGACTTAATGGAGAAACGACTCATTTAAAGGCATAAAACACAAAATATATACAATTATCTCAAATCAAGTGTTAATTTAAGAAACCGCGACATTGAGGCGCCTGACAGAGACACGGAATCTTATTGTCTTCTTCGATGGGAAACTTGTAATCATAGGTTATCTCTTCGTCGACACCAATCGCTTGTTTCGAATAAATGACAATTTTTTTGTTGCCCTCAACGGTAATCACTTTCGCGTAACAATTGGGCTGAAAGACAAACAATTAGTCGATTCAATTCATTCAATATAAGACATACATTGCAGGAGTGGTTTATAAATCGGGCCACATTTCCGCATCGGGTGGCGTCCACTATGGTCTCGAGATCCACTCGGAACAGGTAAGAGCTTCCAATACCCAATTCTGTGTATTTTTTCTCCCGAATATCGGCCACAATCGGTCGGATCCCTTGTCCGACATATTCGATGACCATTTCGTCGGCAGCGATCGGTTCCAAAGCAAAGAGACCCCAGTCGTGAATCCGACTCTTCGAGAACTTCAACTGCTTTTTACGGAACTGTTTTTGAAGAAAATATTGAATTAATGCCAAAAAAGAGACGCTTTGAGTAAATTGTTTGAGGATTGGCTTGAATTCAATGCTTACCTGTAATTGATTGAACTTCAAGAGGTCACTCCAGGCAGCGTCAACAGTGGCCAGAAGTCGTCTTTGGTTAGAGCGCGCCTCCCGAGTCGACTGAGCACCAACCTGTCGGGCGCGCAGTTTTGGTAAATCTTCGTCGTCGTTATGAGAACTGTTGACTGATGTGTTGGAGACGTGAGAGAGTCGAGCCTTTTCATAGATATCCATTTTGTAATAGCCTTCAGAACGAGCACAACCTGTTTGATGGACCCGAGTCTGAGAGTCTTCGGTCTTTTTCTTCTTTTTAGGCGAAGCGATATGAGTGGGCGGGTGTTCCACCCAATGTATGTCATTCAACCACCAGACCGTTTGATTGTCCTCCTGAAGCATCGCCTCATAACTTCTTTTAAGATAAGAGACGTCTTCGCTGTCTATTCCTGTCTTCAAAAACTCATATAAAATATTCATTTCTTCGATGAGATCGCGTTTCTTAAAGACTGTTTGCGGGGAATCACTTCTTTCATATATGACTTCCTCGAGTTCGGCGTACGTTATATTATTAGTTGGTTTTCGTTTAGCCTTTCGCCACTCGGAGGCCACGGCATACAAACTGTGGTTAAAATCTTGATTCGGAGATTTGTTCGGTCCTGTCGTTGAACTTCTTCTCTTATAAGATCTTTTTTGGGCCTTGACTTGAGATGAGGTCTGATTTGTTCGGCTATACATATGATCTGTCAATTGATTAGACTTTTCCTTATTGTCGGGCACTCCGCGCGCCACCGAATCAATGAGAGAGTCCAGATCTGACACCTGTTCTCTTCTGGTGTTGGCGTCTGGAAGACAATAACTGTGATCGAACTCAACAGAGGTTTGCGGCACATCTTTTGAATATTGTTCCGACTCAGAGGCAGATTCGGTATCGCTTCCAATTGGAGGCGACTTCAATGGCTTATCGATTCGATTCAAATCACTATTCACTCGAACAGACCGTTCGTTCGTTTTTTGAATCGATGAACAACTAGTGGCCAAAGCCATCAGAGCCTGAGTCGCCTCATATTCTAATTGAGACGTTATTTCAGAATCATTTTCAGACTTTTGTTCGTTTGTCTGAATAGAACTCAAGTTTTTATCACTTTTTGAACTAATTTCAGAGCTTTTTATTTCTTTCTTCAGATCGACATTTCTTTGAGAGAAACCCTTCGAGGAATCGGAATCATAGGAATGATTCGATTTTTCTTCTATAGTCTGTTTCACAGCACTCGACCGATGCTTTCGATATTTCTTTTTTCTTTTCGCACTCGAAGATGATTTCGATGAAACAGAACTGTCAGACGAAGAGGACGATGAAGACGCTGATGAAGAAGAAGATGAAGAAGAAGATGAAGAATCACTTTCACAGTCTGAACCGCTCGAAGAACTGGAGTCAGAAGAACTGGAGCCCGAACTAGAGGTGGAACTGCTTTCACTGCTACTACTGGATCGCGAAGATTTAGTGTCGTCTTCGATAACAGCGGCCGCTCTGTTCTTCTGGTGAATAGATTTTCTTCTCCTAAGGCTTTCGCTGTCAGATTCTTCAGATAGTTTGTCGGCCTCGGCATCAGATCCACTGACTTTGGTGTCATTGGTTGCATCGTCAACAGGAGAGGGAGGTTTCTTCAGTTTCCGTCTAAATGATGGCATTTTAGGTATGGCTGCGCGAAGACCTAAACCACTAAAACCGTAGTCACTGTACGTATTGACGGATTCAGTCCTATTATTGTCGAACATATTGGAGACTGAGTGCCAATCAGAACCTGATTGTCGACTATCCGAACGAATGTGAGATTTGGTGGAAAACCTCTGGTCGTGAGTCGTTGTCGATGTCTTTGACTTGCGCTCTGAGTCGTCCCACCACTTCTCAAAGATCTTAAAGGCAGAGCTCTCGACCATCTTTTTGCAAATGTCTTTTTTGATCAAATCCTTGAGCTCTGAGACAATAATATTGAGTGAATTGCGAGTGATTTGAGTTTTGTTGACTTCATTCGTGTGTTTCAACCAATCAGTGTTCGAATGAGACATTTGCGGCACTTTTGATGTCGGAGTCATTGGCGCTGATATAGAAGAAAAATGTGAGGATATATACCCCGGATAGAAACAGGGCTGAGCAAAGGGTTGGCCTGACTGCGAAGTAAATGACTGGCCAGTCATAGGCGGGAATATGAAAGGAGCGAATGCCGGAGCAGAAGTGAAGTTAGGCTGAGTTGATGTCGAGCTAAACACTGGCAAACCGGACAAACCAATGTCTGAACCCATTCCGGGTTTCCACAGACCTAAGCGAGCCATCATCTGGACCTGTTCTGATGGATACATCGGGTGTGGATGTAGGGCACTGGCAGAAGGAGATGGCTCACTGTCCCCTCCTATGTGTAATTTTTCCCCACTGCTCAACGAAGACAACGACATGCGGTCGTCATCGACGTCCTCTTCCATACCTTTCTTAGATGACTTACTTCTGGTTCTCTTACTTTCATTCGGTTCGTCCTTAAGTGGTGTGGAGTCGTCTTCGGGCATCTCTTCCTCCAAATTGTTGTCATACTCTCCATCACTATAATCGAGATTCGGTTCTTTTCCCGAATCGATTTCTTTTGTCAATTTATTCCATTTTATGAATTCGGAGGCACTTAAGAACGGCGACGGAGGCGTTCCTAAGATGGCGTCGGAGTCAAAATCTCTTGATCTATGATTTTGCCGTTTATTCGAACTGTTTTTTGATTCGTTTTTTCTGTTATTTTTTGGGGAACTATTGAATTCATTGGAAACAAAAGGAGGGCTTCCCATCGCTGACATAATACCCAAAAAACTTGGCGCCAAACCCGCGCTCTGTTGCTTTAGTAAGAGCTCGATTCGAGAGTCAAGACTTTCTCGAACCGGACTCTTATCCAAATGTGAGGCTTCGGTACGAATTTCGTCACTCCATGACTGACTTTGTTCCCAACCACCGGTATTGTTGTGATTGGATGCACCCCACGAGCCATCGGTGGATGCGTTTCCGTTGTTGTGATGGTATGGATATTGAGATCCAACGCTTTGGGAATAGGAAAGCCCTGAATCATAACTATGTGGCGTTGAATGCGTTGATTGAGTCGAGTGATAACCTGCTGACGAAGAGGGACAGTGTCTCATATCAGTGCTATAGCCATAGTCTGAGCTATTGGCCGGAGTGGAGGTGGGAATAGTAGAAGTAATGGACGGCACAACTGATAGCGAAACATTTTCCAATTCTGACGCAATTTTGTTCGGATTCAAAAAGTTTGTATCAATTGGTTTCTGGACTGGAATTTGTGGAACAATTGGCGGCGGATTCACTATTGCTTCGAAAGCATTCATTACTTCTTTGCCTAAAAATAATTGATTAAAATTTGATTCACTCAGGAGTTGTTAAATGTTATACCGAAAGCATCGAGAAATACGTTTATGATATTTCCCATAACTGAGGTCTGGTCTAACTTTTCGACACAGGCTTTGGCGCCAGAAGTCGAAGCGAACGTAATTCGGGCCAAACCTAAATGTTTTTTGGTCTTCGGGTGATATAAAACTTGTATTTCTTCAAAAATGTCGATCTTTTTGACCAAATCTTCTAAAAATGTTTTATTGATGTTATCGTTCAGATTAGTTATCGAGACTTCAGTCGGCGGAGGAATTCCCACATAATTCGAGTCAATCTTATAACAAATCAATTGATTACTCAGAGGAAAGGGATTCAAATATATTTGAGATAAAACCTTAAATTTAGGAAATATTAGTTCCGCGGCTTCGATCCGATTCCAAAGAGCGGGTCCTCTTCGGGGGTCTTTCACCTGAACGCACGGATAAATCGATTCCTTCTAATTTGAAAAAACATTTCATAAGTTTTGTTAAATAAAAAAAATGAATAAATCAAATGAAAGGACACTAACTCCGGGAACGACCCCATCATATCTGTAAAGTTTTGTCGGTCCCTTCTTGAGGGCCGGATCGACAACTAATTTATAATTTCTCGGTTTTCTGTCTTTATTTGGATCAATGGCTGAATTATGCGATTGAGTTGTCAGAGAATAGGATGTCTCCGATGCAAGTGTCGGATGTGTTTGAGATGAGTCCGAATTGGGAAGTGTTTGAGGTTTCGGTTGCAATGAATTGTGATTTATTTGATTGCTTTGCGATTGAGTCTGACTTTGATTTTGAGACACCATTTGAGAGACCATTTGAGAGACCATTTCTCCATTCAGTGCTGTTCACAACATTCAACACAATTAACAAATTAATTACAAAATATTCAGAATAAGTCATACAATGATTTGTGGCCACAATTGGTTTCAAATTGTTGGTCACAATCGGATTGACCTCCGATTCGTTCATTTGCTTCACTTGTCATTCAAGTCGTTATAGAAATCAAATTAAATCAATTCATTTGTGAAGACCTAAAAGACATTTACTATTCTGTCATCGATTGAAATCAAATTAATTTTTTAAAAATCGCTTTGAAATCAAAATAAATTTGGTTATAATTATAGGAAAATAGCGAATATCTCAGAGTATATCAGATATCAACCATTAGTTGATATGAGATAAATGAATGCGAAGACAATCCAAACATAATATGATTAATAATAACTAAATTAAATCCGTTTTAATTCAATAACAATAATAAAAACATTTATTCAATACATCAATAAATTGCTTTCAATTCGCGACTTCTCTCATATATAGAGTACGTCTCAAACTATACGTCATTTAAAGGCCGATAACTTTAATAAAGGAATCCAAACCCATCTGTGAATATGTCGACTGATCTCGACTAATGTAGACTACTGTCCAAGCTCCTTTTCCTAATTTGACATTCACTTTAACAGTTATCAACTCAACTAGATAAAGGAGTTCATTTGGCTCTTTATCTTCTCGTTAGTTTTATTTCCAAATAATCTTTGAATTTATACTAAATTTAGCATGTTGCTTTTATGTGCTCACTCGGAGCCATTGTTGGCCACAAATTGGTGAACAATACTCTCGAAGCCTCTTCTCATGTCTGTAAACACTTAGTTATTAACAGTTTATATGAATCAATCGGTTGAGAGGTTTGAAAATATAACAATTAATTTGAAAATAATTTGATTTTAATTGAATTCAATGTATTATTCATAAGTGAAAGCGTTGGTCTCAATCAGTAATTGGGGGCCAACAGGAGCTAACACTTTGGTGAAGGGATTGTGGCAACCAATCCAAGTACTCCTTCAGTAAATCTGAAACAAATTTTTAACCAATTAATTAAACAAAAATTAGATTCAATTCTACTCACAATTTGTATCGGATTTCCATTTATTTAATAATTTGTATTTGTTTTCTATGTTTTGAGAAACTAATGCTTTGAGAAATCTTTCGGTTCTCGGCTGAAGAGAAGCCCACGATTTGGTGATTATTGAAGGCGGAGATAATAGTGATCCCGAATATGTCTTAAACAATGAGATGACTTCCCCTTCGAGCAGAAATTTGGCGAAATATTTATATCTCTCCAATCCTTCAGGAAATGTCACTTCTGTCGGTTTTATTGGCCAATCGTATGGACCGAAAGTTGACGAACGATAACACTTTACAGAATCAGAAACGCTGTCATATCGAGGCGGAGGGCTTTCCAAAGGATTGGAAAAGTTGCACGAATTTGGCACAAAAAGGGGCAGCCATTCCGGTTCAATGGACACCACATTTCGCATTTGAAGTTTAGATGTTTCAAAGATCTCCTGATATACGACATATTCGGGCAATTCTTCGCTCAAAACCGAATGCGTTGATATGAAGACCGGTTTTTCGACTTCAATCGATTGATAAGCGTTTTTCAATTTCTTCCTCTCCTTGTCGTCTAAATCGATGTCCAAAAGAGGCATTTTTCTGGCGATTCTGTCGAAGAATCCGCTTAACATTATTTGACGCAAGAGTTTGATTTGAAGATCATTTGGAAGATCCATATCTAGAGTTAGAGTCAAATCACTGCAGATTTCGGATAACTGAGAACTCAATTGTTTTCTCAATTTATTTATTTCGACGATTGCTTTGTGACGCAAACCGTTTTGTCTGCAAAACGTTTGACTGATTGCCGCATACTGTGCGGCGCCGATTCCGTTCAACAAAACCATAACATCTCCGAGAAGTGAAGCACTTCCACTCGTCGAACGAATCTTTTGATTCAAAGCATTTTTATCAGAAGAGGTGAAAATTTCTTGAATAGTGAGGGCAGAGACAATTGCAATGGTGTAAGGCATGAGCTGATGCTGTCGGGAAAGGGCTAACATCTTCGCATAGCGCGGAGTTATCGGGAAATGTGACATAGCTTTGCCCAGTGCTGTGATCTCAGTTTTCAACTGAATTGTGGTATTCTTTCGGTATTTATCTAATTTATTTGTCAACTGTTTGAGAGCTGCCATTGAGATGAGTCTCTTTTCTGAAGCCGACAACGCTTCTAATGAAGGCGGTGTCGGAAACGGGAAGTTCACAACATTTTCGATATTCATTGCTTTCATTTGAAGCACTAAATCATCGATCGGTTTACGAATTATTTCCGGTTCTGAATATTTTGGAAACTCGTCATTGAATACCGCAGAAGAATATAACCGATAACAGTGTCCGGGACCCGTTCGTCCGGCTCGACCTGCCCTCTGATCTGCTGAAGCTTTTGATGTCCAGTCAACAATGAAAGTGGAAATACCCGTTATATTATCGTAAACTTTCTTTTTAACCTTTAAGAGAGAAAACACATTAAATTAATAAACAAAGGGATAGTCTTTTAGACAAACCTTTCCGGAGTCGATCACATATTTTATATTAGGAATAGTCAGTGAAGTCTCGGCCACATTAGTGGCCACAACACAGAGTCTGCAACCAATTGGTGGCTCTTTAAATATCAATTCTTGCTTTGAATGCGGAAGCATTGCATATAAGGGAAGACAGTATAAGCCTTGACCTCTGAAACTGTACTCATCGTCTGAATTATCTTTTATTTCGATATCTTGGTCTTCAATTTCATTATCAGAATAATCGAAATCATTTAAACTATTTTCACTTTCGAGAGGATTGACTTCAAAACTGAAATCAGAAAATTGAATAAAACAATAAAAAGAGAAAAATAAAGGGAAGGACTCACTCATCGAGATTAATAGCCGTCAACTTTTGGGAGGTAACAGTTTTCGTGTTTTTATTGAATTTACGTTTAGTTTTATTTTCGAGATTTTGTTCATAACTTTTCAAACCATTATTTGGATATTTGGCCCTTAATTTGCGACACAAGACTTCGACTTCAATTCTTCCGGTGACGAAAACAAGAAGACCACCGGACGGACACTCCGAGTGGATTTTACACACTTTCTTGAAGGCTTCGTGAAGATAATCGCCATTTGTCTTCTTATTGAAATGAATGGAAACCGGGTATTGACGCGAATCGATCTAATGATAAGTTAAAAGATTGAGTAATTAGTGGTTCCCTGAAAACTAACCTTAAGTACTGGCGGAACAGTTTTGAATAATTTGTGATTAGTGGTGAAGTCTTCGACTCTAAGCGTTGCCGACATTATTATTAGTTTCAACGGATTTTGTTTCTGTATTTCAATGAATTTTAGTAAAAATATTTAATTGATTTAACTTTTGAAGACTGACTTTCACACGGAGTGGAACTATGCGTGAGAGCAGACCAATCAATATATCCGAATAGAGACTACGTTCGTGGGCCTCGTCGATGATTATCACCGAATATTTAGTCAAAAGAAAGTCCTAAAGAAAGCATTTTTTACAAACAATCGAATATTTGGATGTTTTTTATCAAACGTTTTGTATTTCTTTGAGAAGAACTCCGTCTGTCATAAACTTGATTTGGGTTTTTGGGGTCGCATTTGATTCAAACCTTATTTGATAGGAGACGTAATCACTTGATATATTCATCTCGTGGCCCACTCTTTGAGACATTGCAATGGCCGCCACCCGACGCGGTTCAGTAACTCCGATAATCTGATCGTTTTGAGCAAAGCCGGCCTCAAACAGGAATTGTGGCACTTGAGTAGTCTTTCCCGAACCCGTTTCGCCACAAACAATAACCACTGAATTGTTGAATATTGAGTCCATAATTGTGTGCTCTTCTGTTATAATAGGAAGGGATGACCGAAACTTATCTATTTCTGGCGTTCGGTTTATTTCAACGAATTCTCGCTTTTGGTGAATAGGAGTGACCGAAGGCTTCAAATTTTGAGTTTCTTTCGGTTCTTCTTTTATCACTTTTTTGGCCTCAGTTTTGTCATCAATTTTATCATTGATCGGAGTCTCCAAATGTATTCGTTTGGGAGAATTGGGTTCAATATTATCGATAGAATCTTCAATAGAATCACTTTCTTGAGAAGTGCTGTCACTTTGATGTTCAGAGTCAGAGACAGGGATGACATTCAAATCTTTATTAGTCTTTACGTCTGTTTTGACTTTTTTCGATTTCTTGTATTTTTTAGGCTTTAATGAAATGTTTTCATTGATTTGTTGTTCAACACAACTATTTGTGGCTTTGAATCCACTAATTCTGTAATTTTAAAAATATTTGATTAAATATTAAAACAAATGTTTAGATTATTACAAACCCTTTGCGACCAAAAGTTTGGACGTCACTCGTCGATGACATTAATGCCATTTCTTTGTCTTCAACTTTGAACTCTTGTAAATCATTCAAAAGTTTGGCTCTCTTTTAATGGAAATTCAATTAAAGTCAATATTTTAAAAATTTAATTCATAGGCTTTGAGAGGAACAAGATTTTAGTGGATTTCCCTTTAAATTGTGAGCCTATCCTCCGTTCCCTCTCAACGTCTAATATTATTTACATTTATTTTCCGATTCTTTCGGTGCAAAACTTTTTCGAGATTTTTCTTTTGCTTTTTTGACAATACTTTCGCTTTGACCTCATTTTTGGACAAAATTTTAACTGAATTTGGTTTTGAAGAGTTATTGTCCAAAACCAATGGATTGCAGGAATCATATTTGGTTTCGTCGAATTCAATTTGGATCTGATCTGCGGTCAGTTTTTTGTCGGAACCATCTTTTGAATCATTGGTTTGCTTTGAATGTTTTGAGATGTTTTGTCGGGCCCTCCAATTGAACCGCTTTTGAGTTTTAACCATAATTTTATATCGAAATAAACTTTAAATTTCTAAAAAAAATAATTATTAATTAATAATAAATGAATTAATACTAAAATTTAAAATAATTGAAAACAAGATTTTGCGTCACTTTAATGCACGTGTTTTGGGAAAACATAAACAAACAGAAGACGTACTAAAAGAGAACCCCTTTTGACGATATGATAGACTCTATGGTAGAGGACTATAGAGTCTCCACAATAAGTGTAATCCAAATAAAGATTATTCGTATGTCATTTGTGAACACATTTGAGTGTTTAATAGCATTAGAAATATTCATAAACAGCATACAAATAATGTGTGGCTTTGAACTCAAGAATATTAAAATTGTTTCAAAAGTTTAATTTATTTTTAAAATAATAATAGTTTCCGAATATATATATGTTCTAAGGATTTCATCTAATCTTCAGATTGTCATCAATTGATGAGATCTTTCCATTTGTTTAAATTTCAAACATAAGAGAACTCCAGATATTATTCGCCATAAAATTGAAATTATTTTCATTACAGTAATCAAAACATAATTGAGATTCAGTTTGACTTAAAAAGTGAATCAAAACTATTCTAATATTGAGTGTGACTGTGATCTGGACTAAAGCCATGAAAAGACAATTCCTTCCAATCAATTGTTACTCTTCTTTAGGTCTTTTATTTTTAGCGCTCTTCAGAGGATTGTCTTTACATTCTTGGTATAAGTTATTCAAATCAAACTCCGAGACTATGTTGTCCTACAATAAAATGAAAATAAATTAAAGATATTGAGAGAGAAGGGAATAATTCGTACGAAATTCAGATTGAATTTCACTAATTTGGAGTTATTGTCGACAACAGGTCTTCTCATGAGTTCTTTTCCGCCTCGGAATAGGATAAGAGTCGGTAATTGTTTGCTTAGAGTCGATGTATTGATTTTGAACTGTTTGGCCGTTTCTTCATTTCGGGCCAAATCTATTTTACCGAATTTCAAATTTTCGAGACTATATTTGGCCGAAAGTTCGGAGTAAACGGACGAGAAGTCAATACAGGGGGGACTCCAAGGGGTGTATAACTCTATTAACCAAACAATTCGTTTGTCGCGCTCTAACTCTTCGTTAAAGTCTGAGCCTCTGAAGTAGGAAACGTGTTCTGGTCCTTCATAAGTAGGTTCCGGCAGAAGAAGTAAATGCACTGAAAGAACAGTTTTTATAATAAGAGTAAGAGATATCACCCATTGGTCTCAACTCACGAATACAACAACTTATATACAGAACACCATAAACCGGATCAGAATAGAAGTAAAGGATAACATTTCCCAATTTAGCGAACATACAGGCGGTGCTTATGTATGGTATCAAATTAACCGCTCCTTCAGGTGATGAACAATCGATTAGTAAATCGAAACTAAATTTAATTTAAGTCAAACCTTGTTTTCGAGTCCTGAAGATAATAATCACTGCCGTGAAGAACATTATCTCTGTTTCGCGCTATTATTTGCCAAAA
The DNA here is from genome assembly GCA_034698165.1 of Punctoribates punctum. Lineage (NCBI taxonomy): Eukaryota > Metazoa > Arthropoda > Arachnida > Sarcoptiformes > Punctoribatidae > Punctoribates > Punctoribates punctum. Next base: position 688 of record JAQGBD010000773.1, on the reverse strand, counting down.
CAATAGATTTAATACAAATTAATTTAATTGATTTCAATTACATAATCCAATTGACAGGAATTGAAGAGAAGGACACAAAAGGGTTGAAGACATCTGAAGAAGAGGAACGAAAGCGCTAACAATATATTCGTTAAGTAATGCAATCGAAGCAATCGTTTGGATTGACTCCAAATCAAAGACATTGCAGACAATCAGACAATTAGTTCGGTCTTCAAATAAACAGAAATTCAATTAATTGATTGAATGAGAAAAACCACAAATATTTTGTACAAATAATACAAACAAATCCATTAAATATTGTTTTTTGGATAACTATTTGATTGGCAAATGTCTCTCACGTGACCAAAGTCTCACCCATTTGGGCACAACTTCCAAATAGTTATTCAAAATACCTGGATGTTCGACAAGGCTTCAAACTTCAAAATAACCTTGCTATTCTCAAACGATATATCAAAAAAATAGTAAATATGCAAGCTCAGCTAGTTTTCAAAGATTTATTGGTAAAATCACATAAAAACATAAGTCATATGAAAATAAATATAAATTTGGAAAATTTGAGTCATTTTACTCTTAGACAGAATATCAGACAATAATTGTTGATAATTGAGAACAATTTGAGTCATTTTACTCTTAGACAGAATATCAGACAATAATTGTTGATAATTGAGAACAATTTGAGTCATTTTAC
>JAQGBD010000772.1:0-23354 GCA_034698165.1 Punctoribates punctum | reverse complement strand
GAGAGATAAGTATTCCGGGCTAACCCCCTCCCCCATTGGCCATGTCTGGTTTATTTCTATTAAAATTTAAATGAAATAATTAAATGTCCAGGATTTGTCCAGGCCAAAAGAGGCCAAAAAGTCTAAATGTCCAGGTTTTTCTGAAAATCAGTTGGCAACACTGATGCCTAGGTATCTTGTTTGTCCAGGTTCGAGTATTGCGTAATACACATTTAAGTTTTTTTTGGGAATTACTGGTCTCTCTCTCTCTCTCTCTCTCTCTCTCTCTCTCTCTCTCTCTCTCTCTCTCTCTCTCAATTGAAAAATGACCATTGAAACTAATTTATTAAAGCGGTTATCAATTATTTGTGAAAATAAACCCGGTTACAATGGTGCTAGTTTAAGAGCACGTATCAAATGACGAGTTAATTCTGAAAATATCTTGTTTATTAACTATTTAAAAATGACGTTAAACACGAAATATAATTAGATTAACACAAATGTCATTATTTTTCTTCCAATTGTTTCTCTAATTGTTTATGTTTTCCCTGTTTTTCAAAGTGAAGTGAAGTTCACTGAAAATTATTTTGCGAAACGTTTTCGTCGTTTTGTTTCTATTTTTTGTCACTAATTATAGTCACGAATCAGTTGTTATATAAGGTTTTGTTTGAGTTTTTAATTTAATAAAAATCAGTTCTGAAGTGATTTCCAGAGAATTCTTGATTTAATTGAAAATTCAATATTTGAAAAGTTGGCCGAACATGTCTTTGCTAGATCAGTGATATCAGATTGTTTACTTCGTTTGAATAACAAATTGAATCCACCGGATTCTACCTAGCTCCGATAAAATTACGATTAAAACCTTATGGAAAATTTCTGTAATTGCATTTTACCTTGTTTACTGTTGGCTTCTAATATATCCTTAGTTACCAAAGCAATCATTTTACTCTTGTTTTTGATTTTCAAAAGTATCTTATTTTGAAAATCTATTTTAAACCATAAGATTAATCAATATATTTAATTAAATTCGCTCTGAATTATATCCAAGCTCATTTAAAACATCAAATCTGATATCACTCATAGTAGGAGAACTTATCCTGGATAGTAATGAAAATTCTCTGAAATCAAATCTCTTGGAAATTTTCAAATAAATAATCGATTCCATTAAAATGGATATTAATACCCATCAGTATATAAAAATCAGAATTATTAAAGACATTTATATTAAATATCCGACAAAAAGAAACAAATTTTATATATTTTATATTCGCATTAAAAACACTGAAAATAAAATTCAAATCTATTTATAAATATTCATAAAAAAATTTTTTCGTACAACAATTATATTATCAAATGCTTCCTAATTAATGACAAAATTATTATTTTATGCTTGGTTATTATACCGAATAAGTTTTTTTTCTTGTCACTGCTATCAAATAATTTATAGGCTATGAATTAGTTGCACAAAAGAGGCCTACCTTTCCAGTGGAGGGACTGACGAATCAGGAAAGTGTTGCCTTCAATAGAAGTGTCAAAACTTTTTGATTGAATGCCATAATAATTATTGTATTGAATAATAACACGTTATGTCTGTTAAGATATTGTGGGGACGGACTACTAGTGCACAAAAATGCTACAATTTTATAATCTATAAAGGGTTGTTCTCGATCATTTTTCACTTGTTGAGTGTATTTTCTCACATTTACTGTGTAAAATTAAGATTACCTTGGTACTTTTGCACTAATATATGTGAATAATATCATTAGATGAGAAACTAAGGGAATTTACCAAACTATCTAAGTTTAATTAAATTTATAATCACCCAGACAAATTAATAATCTATTATATGCCAATAGATATAGAAATCTCAATCAATAATGACCAGGATCACAACTTTGATTAATTGAATGATAGATAAACTGAGAATTGAGGGAATATTTCCTGAATTCCTGTGAAAAACTAAAAATTCATTTGTTGTTAAACTTAATGATATTTTTCACTCAAAATAATTAATGATTTTTAAAACAGTTTTACATTAATTAAAGAGAAACACAACGACTACTGGAGAGTAAATCCTGGGGCCCGAGAAAAAGATAGAGCACCGGCTGTTTATTCTGTGTGCTTCTGCTGCGGCACTACCTGTGCTACTGATCTTATCGAGCAGATAATGTCATCGCTTTTTTGAAAAATAATTCACATAATTGATAGAAAAGAAAAGAATATTATTATTATTCAAAGTCTTGTGGGAAAAGCCGAACCCCCGACCAAATAAAAATTGCATAAATAAAGTACAAAGAATAAAATGAGAAGATTGCATGGTTAGATTTTCAAAATTTAATCAGATTTCAATTAATTGAAGATTGTGATCGAAATAAAAGAAAATTTTTACCAGGGACAAACATTCCTCAGACATTAAACCACAAAAAAACGGATGAAATTTATACGAATGTCAGACAGGGATAGCCAGGGTACATTTAATATTGGGTTTTGGCCACATTCTTACCAAAAACCTGACAAGAAGTTAAACTTGCATGATTATTCCTGAATTTTATATGTTTTATTTTAGCATGCTGATATTTTGGCTTATATTATCAGTCATTCAAGTCTTGGTAACCCCACCACTGCTGTAAATAACCTCTGAGTAAAAGTATAGGAAAATTTGAGTCAAACTCACGATTCTCTCGTTATTAGCTGTGCCTCAAAAATGCCATTAAATCAGTGAACGAGCGATAAATTAAATAATTTTTTCTCTCTTTCACAACAATATTAAGAGAAGAACAGAGTGTTTGTCGATAATTATCCGCAAATTTTATGATTTGATTTTTGAATAATCGGTGAAATATTTCAGAACTTTCAACAAAATGGGTGAAAATTTCTATCAAAACAATGAAAATAACGAATCAAATGAATAATGATTTAAACAAATTTGTGTTTAGGAAGAACTTAGTGATGTTACTCAGGGTCTTTGATTCAAAGACTTCAAACATAGATACACTACATTTAATTTGATCAAGTCAAATTCTCTATTTTCAAATATTTTTGCTTAATTTAGTGATATTCTAATTTTTTGCTGAAAATCATCTGGCTAACCGAGATCATTTACATTTTAAGTAATGCTGTTTTTCTGGCTAAAAGTAATAGCCAGGATGCGTTTATATTTTTAAATAGTTGAACTTATAATGACAGATCGACGCACACAAATAAACGAAAGACCTAGATCAGGAAATTAAGCGTGGTAATTATGAGCAATAAATTAGAAATGGATTAACAAAATAAAGACCAGAAATGATTGATTTATTCACTGCTAACGAAGCAAAAGAGAAAATAATTTTTTGCCTAAAACTAGATATCAATAGAATTTTGGATATAATTAGGGCTCAAATCAAATACTGACTCAAATTCTCTGCTGGAGTTCTGACCAGAAAAATGAATTTTTGAATTTTAATGACTGCCCACAGCTATGGAAGGGCTCAACCAAGAAATTCCAGTCTGGAAATCACTTTACCTCTTGTGTCTCACAATTGGCGAACATTTTTCCAAGAAACAAATGCTGATAATTAGCAAATGACCAAGTTTTAAACATGGATTTATCTAATCTGGTAATTAGAGTTGATTTTTGTTCAATACTTTTTTGTTTCATTTCGATAATTCCAATAATTAACGAATTATAAATACAAATTTTTACTGTACCCTGTTTGTTTTTATTTCGAGAAGGAGCCTGGTTTATTTTCAAATTTAACGAATTATCTCTCATTTCTATGTTTTTTACTTTAAGATTATGTTTCGGATTAAGACATAACACAATTCCAGATCTGGTTTTCTTCAAGTTTTCACTCCTTTTAATTATAAGTTCGATAATTAATTTGAATACAAATATTTTATTTGGATTTTGAAGAAAATCAGAGAATAATAACAAATCTTCGTTTACGGAAATGATCCCGAATCTGGTTGACTAGAATTGTCCGAAATTAATGTTTCTTCAAGAAACTATCTAGAAGCTTTCTGGCTTTTACATTTATGTAAATTAATACTCCATAAGAGAAGGTTTATAGAATTTTCTAACAAAATTAATTTGACTTGCACAAATCTTAGCCAAAGTTTCTGATAAAATAATTTATTGAATTTTTTTTCAATTGAAAACACATATATTCAGTCAAATGAATAATTTTGTTATTCTGTTTCTCTGCTCTAAATTTCATTCATATCTCAATCAATTTTGTGATACATTTCGCGTATAAACTGAGAGAAAAAATACAAATTCAAAAATCAATTAATTTTTTTGTTTCTGATTTTTGCCTTTCATTCGATGGGAAAATACTTTATCACAGATTTAGTTCCGATATTTTTGGCGAATAATAAATTTCTAGCATTTATCTGATCTTGATTTTGAAGACCCGGCTCACAAATGTCGAGTCTGGCTGAAGCAGTTCTACACTCTTTTCATTAATAACTGGCTTATCAGCTGACAAAATATTAATTTTCGACTTTCATAGATCATATGTCAGATTTAATTCGCTAATGTCCAAGCTTATTGACAAGTTCAATCAATTATCGAGCAATTTCAATAACAAAATTATTTAATGATACCAAGATTACAATTTTTCATTCGAATATTTTATTCATTTTTTTCAAATCAATTGAAAAGTTCTAAAAATATTTTGATTTCAATTCAATGAAGAAATCGATTCTTTCAAAAACAAAATCATTTTTTTAAATTTTCAAAATTTTATACTCTTTTAACTTTTATAATAAAATTTTAGGAATTGTAAGAAAACTAAAACACTTTTTCACACATTTTGATTGACAGCGAAGAGAGACAAACAGTATTAGAGAACATAAAAAACACAGAATTAATGTATGTTTTGAAATAAATTTGAATAATTGTTACGTTAAGTGTTGTATAAAATACTTGAATACCTGTGACTGATGTATGTGTCGACACACACACAGCAGGTATAATAAGCACCGCCATAGCACCGGGTGGTGTTCTAACAAACACATGGATAGCCCTATTGTGTGCTTCAGAACAGTAGCGAAAGCACACACTTTGATGCCTCAAATGAGACAGAAGTCAAACAAAACAAAATATACGAAACAAAAAAAAATTCGAATAAATATTTAAATAACTATTCATTCATTGCATTCGTTTAGTGTCTCGTAATTAGCGAATAGATTCTCGGTTTTTGTCTGAGAGGGGAATTCCCTTCGAGACCGTCTCAGTTTGTAAACGATCTTCAATTATGTAAAACTATTTAAATTGGTAACCAATTAAAAAATTTATGTACATCAATGACCAAGGTATTCATCAATTTAAAGGAACCTACAATTTCAGAGACTGCCCATGAAAAAAACTCTTCAAATATGAACTTAATCAATTCACAATTATATTTTTTAATCCCACTTATATTTGCTAGACCACCTTGCTCATTCATTTGAATAGAATGTGTGCTCAGATTTATTTGACTTAATTGTCTTCACTTATCTTTATTTCGCATTTCACTGACTCGTAGTGAAGGGTTTAATGGGATTTATATCTGATTGTGAGCCCAGAAAACACTCAGACATAAAACCAATTGAAGTAAAACAAAATGTTTGAAATCAATTATAGTTAACACAATTGGCGGTCAAACACTGTGACCAAGATCATTTTGACACTATCAATTTGAACCAGATTCGTGTTGTTCAAATAATGAAATCTTATCTTGCTTATTCAGAGCTGACAATGGTATTCGATTTCAATGATTCACAATTAATTTCTATAGTAAACAAATATTTGATCTTGCTAATGCGAATAGTTGAAACGTTAATTGAATCAAACAGTTTTTCAATTATTCAAATTCACCAGGGAAATTATCTAGTCTAATTGAAATCAATTCCTTTTTGATTTAGTCAATAACGGAAGAATAGATCTAAACTTTTTGAATTTTTGACAATAATCCTGGTCTTTGTCGTACACTTCCAAAAATTATAACTTTTGACAGAAAACTAATGAATATTTTTCTGCTTCTCATTAAATAATTACATAATTAATACCTTTTTTTGTTGAGTTAATCGAAATTTAACGACAATTTTGATAATGAAAATGTTTGTTCGCCATGTGTTCTAGCAATTAGTGCGAAATATAATAATGGATATTAAATTGTTCCTGTTCTTATTTTTCACCGCCCAACAAGTGATTCAATTATACTTTCGACTCGAAAAACAATAAAATTCTCTTCGATTAGTTTTCTAATCATTTTTCATACGTTACTGAATATCAAAACAGTTTTAACGAAGATTTCTTTGCCGAAGGAATTCCTACTTCTTTTCGGCCAACAATTAATGCCTTTTTATTGAAATTGATGGCAAAGAATAACCAAAAAACAATAGATTATTAATGAAATTAAGTGAAATTTATAACATTTTTACATTAAAAGCAAAATAAGTTAATCACGAACTGACTTATTATCAAATAACTACCGAATTGTTTATTAAATTAATTATTCAATAAAAATAAATTTTCTATGTTTGGGGAGAGAGAGAGAGAGAGAGAGAGAGAGAGAGAGAGAGAGAGAGAGAGAGAGAGAGAGTAATTAATCATGTTCATTCATATTTAATCCAGAAAAATAACATAATTAATCTCTTCATAGGTTTATAAAAAATTTTCGTAATAGAAAACTCTCTTATTGGAAGTCAGCACATATATTATCTTGCTAATCGATATATCTATCGGCACAGAATAATTGATGGATTAGTTTTAAGAAATTGTTTTTTTTCTAAAATACTGAAAATCCTTATTTCAATTCTTGAATTAATTCAGTTCGTAATAAATCTTTGAATTTTTACCCCTTTTATAACTCGATAACTCATTTTGTTCTAATTGTTTATTTCAATCATCAATTCAAAATTGATAGCAAGGTAAAGCTTGAAGATAAGCAATATGATTATTTCAATTTTAACGGAAAGAATATGCAATTAGTTAAATTGTGACCATGTTAATTTGTATTAAATAATCAAATTCCTTTTAAAATCCTGTGTAAATTAGCATTGTTACTTTATGCCTCTGACACCCTGATCATTAACACTGAAAATAAGGACAATTTCATAATATTTGTCACTTTAAGTAATCATTTGATCATGATCATAATTTTTCTGCCATCAATCAAAAGCCATCCAATTAATCAAATTTGTCAATCAGCTTATGTTTTTGATGGCCCAGGGTGTTTTTCACAACAACCAATTATCAGTGTATCCATCAGTTCATATTTCACATAATCTATTTAAGTTTATTCAAACTTTAAAGACTCGATCAAATTTTAATTAAGCAGCGAATTAATCGTTTAAAATTCTCTCTGATTAATTGGCATGCACAATCGTATTAGCAATCACAGTCACACTTGATAATTACTTTGTTGGTCAAGGTGATAACCTCAAAAGAATAAAGGTTCCTGCTCAAAATTCAGTGAACGAATTCAATTGTCTAACTTTAATCCCAAGATTGTTTAACAATTGCATCAAAAGCAAGGTGAACTTTGTCAAATTATTGATTGATAAAACTATCATGAACCAATTCATTGCCTCCAAAAACTAAACTCTTATTGGTCTGGCAAAAATTTTACCCACGATCCTTTTTCTGACAGCTTTTCCCAATCTATTAATCATAAGCTATATATCAGCTGTAAATCCAATAAATCTTATAATTGAAGAGCAGTGATGTCCAAAGGGGTTGACTTATGTGTTATATAATCGAGTTCTTCAAAATTTATCAAATGGAGAGCTTTTTACAGATTTAAGGTAAAACATTTGCCAAAATATGAATGACTGGCTTCAAATTCTGGGTTTTTAAAGCTGTTCCCCATCAGCCGTTGCCATCATCTGGTCATCACTGGTTAGTGGCGAAGAAACCGATATATATTTTAGTAAATCATTTGCTCCAAAACATTATTACTGCAGAAAAAGAGCGTAAAAAAGCAAAATTTTAGCCCGGATTTGATTAATAGTCAATTAATTTTTTTCAATTAATCATTTTTGTATTTTTCTTATTGCCCTGTGCTCTGTGTCTTGTGCTGTGTGTTTGTGTGTATGTGTCTGCGATGGTGGGTCGGCTCTGGCGCTCGCCTTCGTCTTCGCAATATTCCAATTTTAATGGTATACCTGTCCGGACAGGGCTTTCGTGCGCTAACTGCGGAACTAAGAACACGTCGATGTGGAGACGCAATGCTGTCGGTGACTCCGTGTGCAACGCATGTGGTCTTTACTTCAGGTGAGCCCTTCATCCCTGTCCTCTCTGAACGCCATTCGTCTGCGGCGACGAAAATCAAAACAAATATAAACAAAATCTGTTTTATTTCACATGAATTCCATTTTTGAGTTTCCCATAGTATTTGATTATCAACTCTACCCCTTCCTATCAGTTGCTGTCTGTGCTGTCACTTAAATGATTGAACTATATTTACCTAGATGCATTATCAAGCCCTTAGACCAAGATAGAACGCATAGAAAATTGAGTTAAGCTAGATTCCACGTTACATACCATCATTTGAATGCAGTATTTTAGCAAGATAATTAAGTGAAACTACATAAAACAATTGATTTAAATGGGTTAGCCAGTTTAGTGTAAGTGGAAATAGCCAGGTTTTTAATAGTTGCCATGGTCACTGACAAATTGATTAACCCTGATTAAATGATCAAGGGCAAAACTATGGCTATAAGCAGTGATGTTCTCTTATGACTCAGTTCTTAAGATTTTTGTGATTCATTCAGACAACTTGTATGAGTTAATCAAGCACAATTATCACAGTCATAAGGTGTGGCCATCTGGGAACAACTCTGCTAATAAGCTATGAATAGTGTTGAGAGAACAATTGGAATTATTCAAGGCAAAATCAATGAAAAATTAACTAGCTCTTTTGGAAAATTTCAAGGTTAAACGGTGTGAACAGACCGGTGGCGATGAGGAAGGAGTCGATACGAACGCGCAAACGGCGAACAAAGTCATTGGCACCGGTTATGCTCAGCGGTAACCCGGGCTCAGGCCTGATGTCAGGCGCCGACAACTACTCACTGAATAACAGCGAATACAACAGACTATTAGCCGAATCACAGCTCAAACATCACGGACTCGAAAGTACTCTTGGCATTGATAGCAACTCATCGCCACTATCGTTGGCCAGGAATAGTAGCGTCACATCTAATCCACTGATATATACTCCGAACCATTACATGAAGTCGAGTCCCGGTCCGACTGAACCCCAGTTTCCTCACAACAGTTCGACGAATAGTAGTAATCATAGCCTTAATAACAATAATAATAACACAAATCACACGAATATCAGTGCTAACAATGGGGCCAATAATCCCAGTTATTACACCCCATTCAGCGCCGGACCAGACTTTTCCCGCTATCACCATATGGCACATTCCAATGTTCCGGTTCCTCCTGCCATTCAGGTGAGCTCATCACTAATCTAGATAAATGGGTTTTTCAATCTGGGCTAAATTTATATTGAAAATTGGTTTTAACATGATAATTTCGTTGGAATAGCCATATCCGAACCACCACCACAGCAGCCACCATCCCCCATCTTCGTCATCGGCCCTGAGCTACCCTTATTTAACACAGAATATAGGACTTGGCGCAAACCAAGCATTCTTGCTTGATACAACTGGTATAGGCCATCATCATCACCATCATCAGTTCGAGCAAACAAATAAAATGATCTTTCACAATTAGCAATTTATTAAAACTATTTTTAGGCTAAGATTTTATGGAATTTTTTCGCTGAAAAATCAATTTTATATTTAAGTAAAGAATATTTTTTTTACAAATTATTTGAAAACAAATTATTTTATTAAAAAGAGTTTAAATTTGTATTGAATTCGCTGTAAATTCAATCGAAGGAAAAAAATAAATTTATTGAATAAAAATTTCTTATTATTATTGACTTGAATTGAGAAATAATTTGACTTGCTCAATAATTACTGCAAAAATTGGTTGATGATTGAGAAACAGAAAAATATGATTTCATCTATGTCCAATATTCATAAACTGATAATTAAACAATTGATTAATAAATATAAAGGTGCCAGATACAATTCATCAATTTTTCTCAACGTATTCCATTATTGGATCATGGTATTGTATATAATAATTTGTTTAAGGAAAATTTTCTCACAGTCTGTCAAAAACTTGATTATGAAGTGCAAGTTATCGGTATATCGCACCCACATAATTCTTATCAGGTATTCAAGCAATTAAAGGAGTATTCATAGACTCTATAACCCGGTTAAAAAATATTTGATTGATTTATTTCTCGATCAAACTTATCTATCAATAGAATCTATCGATGAAACTAATCATTGAGTTTTCGAATGCAATCAATTCATATGAAATTCAAGTCTCCTTCAGAAGAAGTCAATCATTAATAACAGAAGAATTCCTAAATAACCTAGATTACTCGAAAAACAAGCAGGGATTTTAATAAATAAGTATGAAAATGAAAATAAAATCCATTAGTTTTAGAATTCAAGACAAAAATTAATTAAAAGTTTATATAATTAATAATTAATAGGAAATAAGTTTTCGAATTGAAATTCAATTTTTTCTGCAGAAAAAAAACTTCCGTCTGAGTGACAAAATTCAAAGCAAGAACAAAAATCTTCTGAATTAATAAGCAATGCAAAAGGTATTGACTAAACGACAGCCAAATGTTTGAAAATTCAGAAATATTTTCTATTTATTTAATTCACATTCAAAACACATTTTATTCTTTTCGGTCAATAATTTATTTTTAATTATTAACCGAAAAAAACTTCAGACACTTATTCACTGAAATCTATTTATCATTAATTGATTTAATGTCTGAAGAATTTTAATCAAATCTTTTTCCTCGATTATAATTAATTCATTGCGTGATTAATGTCAACATTTATTCATTATTTTGACGTTTAAGTCGACAGCAATGGAGTATTATTAGCCGCCTGTCCATCAAATATCTATCAAGATCATTTATCAAACTCTTATACCATTTCAATTCATGACAAATAAGAAAATTATTTTACTTTTAAACAAAGATGAGCAAGGTTGGATTTTATTCGATCTTATTATAAATGAATTTAGCATGGTATATTATTTTGTGGTTGCATATTTCTATCATCAATAAACGCCAAGGTACCTGACTTTGGGGGAGAATATTTGCTTGCTAATTTCAGATTAATATCTTCAGTGTAACATTTAGGGCATAATTAAACCAAGACTATAAATACTAATTCATCATCACTAATTCATTGCTCAAATAAAATGATCTAGATCAAGCTAATTAATTCAAAAGCCAGCTCAATATTGAAATTTTTTAATGTAAGCGGAAAATTATGAAATTTCCAAATAGAAGAATTTATTATCTTGCAAATAATTTATTGCTGATCCAAAATATTATTTTGTTTTGAATTCATTACTGTTTGCGCCAAATGTCCGCTAAAATGATTGAAGTATTTTAATCAACAATTTTTTGACCAAAAAATTTGCCCAAAATTATTGATTATCACAGTTGTGGAGAGGAGTACCCAAGGAGTGGACACTACCCGACTCTGTTCTTCATATTTGATTCAATTATTGGCTGATTTAACCACAAATATTTTGCTCAATAAGTATTAATTGGCAAGGTAAATATTGCTTAATGTGAATGAATTCAGCTCAAGTGATTCACTTGATAATATTTGGAAATACTAGCTTGCCTATTACTGGTTACAGTAATTAAACTTATATAGAGTAGAAAATCAATAAATTATTGCTGACTTTTATTAGAAAATATTTTGTCAGATTTTTGTGTCAAAAAACGCTCCATTAATTAATGGCAATACTAGCAAGTTCAATTAGAAAGCTGTCATATATTTTAAAATTCCATTTAAATTTGAAGTAAAAACAATAAAAGACTAAATGAACTTGCAAAAGAATTCCTAATGAGATACGAGCATTAGGCAATATTCATTTTCCGATCAAAATCAGCAAGGTATTATTCTAAATGATCAAATATGTCAGTTTATCCCAAAAATATTCAGTTGTTATTTGCTCAAGTTAAATCTTTAAATAATTTAGCTGTTCTTTGGAATTTGGTTTTTATTATCTAGGCGATCTTACAGACATCTATATTCTAAGAAACAAACCTGGCTCAAACAATAAGCAATTATTTTCATACCTCAAATAAACACCTTTGCTAGATTAAATTGTTAAATAAACATGCAAATTGTGTATAACGTCGACGATCAGGCTCACTTAGAATTGAAAAATAAAACTAAATAGTTTGAAAAACTATTCATTTTAGAGCTATTTCTCAAATTGATTGATGAGTTTCTAATGTTTTGCTCTTATATTATAGGGTTTGACAGAAACCGAGCGAAGAATAAGAACAAGAATATGATTAGAGCTCTAGTCCTTAGCACCGACTGTTGGACAGGCATTGCCTATAAATCTGTCGTTTCAGTGATAACAACGAGTCTTTTGGCGACCACTGACTCCAAGAAGTGGTTCACAACCAATGATTAATTGATAGTATCTTTTCGTAGAAAAAAAATAACAAATATTTTTCGTTTCACTAGAATTTCGATAATTTTATTTCTGAGTGTATTTAGAAAACAAATAAAACCAAAATTGAATTTATTTGAAAAACTTTTAGATAAGAAAATGTATTATCGAATGGAAAATATTTGACTGAAAATAATTTATTGTATTTTAAATAAAAACCTTTTTAATCAAATTTAAAATCAAATCAGTTGTGAAACAGCGAGAAGTTTAAACAAAATTTTTAACAAGTTTACTCTATATCTATACCATTAGATTTTGTTTTGTGCTAGATTACAATAATTGTACAGATAATGCTTTTTCGGGTGATAAGATCTTGATAGATTAATTATTATTTGTACTGTGCACTTTTTTGTCCAAATAATAGCTTGCTACATTCTTTAATATTTTAATATTAATTTAAAATAGATGATCCATCACCTTGCTCATCAATGGCCACAAATGAATGCAACATTATTCAGAAGACCTGGTTCCCACACACATTACCAAAGAGAATGACACTGATAACAATTTCATTTAAATGGATAACTTTTTTCTTGGTTTCCGCGACAAAACAAAACTAAAACCAATTTTTTCATAAATTATTTTCGTTGAGATTTGATTTCAAAAAAGATTTCGAGATAACAATCAAATCATTTCTCTCTTATCTTTGAATTTATGAAATGAGTGTCGAATTACAAAATCAAAACTATTTTAATGAAATCAAATAACTTTTTTATCTCAGGTTTTTATAATCCATTTAAAAAGTAGTGAATAAATCATATTTTCGATAATAATTTTCATATTTTTTGTGGAAAACCTTTTTTAAGTGAAAAACAAAAAACTCTTTTTTAGATTCAAAGATAAGCCGAAAAAGTTATTAAATATTGAGTTCAATAACAGAATAAATACTGTATATTAAGATCTCATTAAAGCGTTTTATCGAAAAACAAAATGAATAATAATTTTTTCATTCAATTTGCAAGGTGTTAATCATTAGCCTAAAAGGTGTTTTATCTATTTAATTAATCAACTTGATTAATCCGTAATATTCAATTATAATGCTTATAATTCAAAACTTTATCAATGAATACGTTTTCTACTAGCTTAGATTCCATTGTTTTACTAGCTAATTTTTAAAATTTGTTGAAAATATTTCTTTGATAGAGAAATAAAAAGTTTACAAAAATCTTTTGAAGAATACTAAGACATCTATCGACTCAAAAACACATCAATTGTTATTCGGCTCTATTTGAATCTAGAATCTATTTGTCAGACTTGAGTTTAAAATTGTATGGGCAATTCTTCTCATAGTTTATCATGTAAATTTCTTTTTCAAAGATGAAGCATTGAAATTAATTTTGTTATAACTTTTACAACAATTCAAATAAAAGCCTATTTAACTAGGTAATTTCTTCTTTTGTTTCGTGTTTAATTGATTATAAACCTGCAGATCTAAGTAACAAAGAATGGAATAAGTTAAGCATGTCTATTGGGATTACCTTTTGTCAATTTAAATTCAATAGAATGGAAATTAACTACCTTGGTCAACAAAAGTCTCATTATTTAATGATCTCGAATAGAGAGAGAAAAATGAGTTCATTAGTTGTGGGCAAACATAACAAGAATTTAGTGAAAGACAACGAAAACCAATAATAAAGGTATCGATCGTAGAGACAGAGGAATAGGTTTTTGTCTCATTTTTCTGCAAACGATTGCAAACATTAAAATTGATTTATAAGAAGAATTGTATAGAAATTGATTGAAATAAGTCTAATATTTACCACTATTTGCGTCAATAGTATTATATCCTCTTTCAAGTGGTTAACAGTTATTTGTGTCCTCATATTCTGTCCACTTCTCAGATGATCTGAAGCCTTATTCTTATGGTTTTGTAAATACAACGAATTATACACAAATCGATCAAATAATCTATTGGTGTAAACAATCCACTGTTTCAATTGAGGGATGTGCAAGATACTATTTCACAAGGATTGTCAGTGTATTTTTAAAATTTTGAGATCAACTGAT
This sequence comes from Punctoribates punctum, assembly GCA_034698165.1. Lineage (NCBI taxonomy): Eukaryota > Metazoa > Arthropoda > Arachnida > Sarcoptiformes > Punctoribatidae > Punctoribates > Punctoribates punctum. Next base: position 8,809 of record JAQGBD010000772.1, on the reverse strand, counting down.
TGGAACAACACCTAGTTAAATTCAAATTCTGTCTTGAATTCTAATTAATTGTCAGGTTTTCGAATTTAACCTAGAAACATTGAATAAAATCTAAACAAGAAGTTAGTTAGTATGCGTGCAATGTTTAAATTTCATCTTGTTTACTCCTGGGAGAATATCTTGTTTGTTTTTCTTGTTTTTAGTTATATGAATTTCACGATAACCTTGAACATTCCAAGTTAGAGCATCCATCCACACATTACTTTCCGAAACTAGATTCTTTGAATGAGCTTGTTCAAATATACATTGTATTAACTGATAGCTTAATAGTGTGTCATAAAAAGATTCGACTGTAATTTGAGTCACAAAAACAATAATTATGTGAAAACATAGTTTTGGCGAACATTTCCCGAAATGAGTGATAAAAGAAAGACTAAAAACAGTTAATTAAGTCTTTTGAGAGAAGAAACAAATTCTATCAAAAATTCTTTGCGTTTCTTTTCATTCGACAAAATCCAAGGTAGAGATGAAAATAAATAATGGATTTTCGTCAAAATGTTAGAAAATCCAATTTACTTTTCTCAATATGACCATGATAATTGAGTAAAGTATCTTTATTGGATAAAATAAGTTATAAATCTTGACAAATCTAGTTCAAATATCAAGCTAAATGTGCTTAATATAAATAAAGCCAATTTCAGTGTTAAAAGCGGAATAAAAATAGTAATTATGGGAATTATTTCTTTGTTATAATGGTTTTACTTTCCTTTTTATTTCACATCAGAGCCCATAAAATAGACAATAAATTTGGTCATTAATTTTTTTCCTGGATCATAACTCAATTTGAAAAGTTTATGAAGTAATGATACAGTAGAAAATAGCATGGTAGTCATTAGGACTTAGTTACTGAGTAGAGTCTGTAGACCAGGGATGAAAGATATATGATCTTCTTGGAGATCAAAATAGGGGCCTTAGGAAGGGGCTAATGTTTAATTTTTGGTTATGGCAACAAATAAATGGGTGCCTTCCTCTCTCCCTCTCCTATCCCTGCTATAGAATGTTCACAAAAAGTCGGTATTAGAAATATTTGAAAAATTGTCTCCAATATGAAAAACTCAATAAACAGGATCATTGAAAAATTGTACAAATGGTCAGCACTTCATAACCAGGGATCGCAAGGGGGGGTATAGCCCAAATACCCCCCTATTTTTTTGTCTGATCGGACCCCCCCTAGAAAAGTTGGATTTGGAAGCCCCCCCCCCTAAGATTTTGTTTGAAAAAGTGAAATTTTTTTCTCCCACTACCCCCCCCCCTCGACCGGAGAAAAGTTGGAAAAAAGTGCGAAGGGGACCAAGCGATTTTTTTTGAAAATTTGGGAAAATCCGAAAAAATTTACCTTGGTCCCCCCTTTGATTTTTTTTCCTCGAAAAAAATTGGGCTACCCCCTTCTTGAAAAATTTCTCCGAGGTACCTCCCCCCCTGAGGTCGGACCCCCTTGCGATCCCTGATTCCCATTGACTTACAGTAAAACACTTTATTACTAAAAGTTTTAATGCAGTCTTTGAGTAAAAATATTGAGAAACTCATGGACGCCAACCCACTAATGGATATACATTAAAGATGGGTTGGTCGTCCCTCATCAAAATAAGACCCTTTTGTATTAAGTACTAAAAATATTCAATTAATATAATTGTTTTTTGTTCTTTCTTGTAACAAATTAAAGCGAAGGTGAAATGTCGAACAAAAAACACCATTTATTTAATCACCATTCTCATTTTCTCATTTAAAACCCCCGTTACTCGAACTATGTCAAATTTGATTACAAAGTTCAAGTAATCCAATATGAGGGCAGATATTCAAAATAATTAATTAATTGATAAAATTTAAGTTTATTAGTAGATTAAGCATTAAATTAGTCCTGATAGACATGTTTCGGATAATTACTCATTTTATAGTTCAGTCGATATATTATATTAATATTTTTATAAATTATTTTCTGAGCAAAAGTAAACCACAAATTCAATTTAGCAAGTTTATGAATATGCAACGAATGTTAGTAATTTGATCTATCGTGTTTTTTTGCTTCTCTGCTGCATATAATAAACTCAAGATTTGAGTTATGGGTACTTATAATAGAGATCGGACTCAACATCACATGAGTTACACAATAGTAATACTAATCATAACAAGAGTTATACTTCAATATGGAATCGATTCCAATAGAGATTCGGTATATAAATAGCTATATATTTAAGGATTAGAGAATCGGTGATAGAAGAGTGCGATAGATGTTTACCAACCGATAGACAACATATCATCAGATATTTGTTTAGTGTATAGTCTGTCAAAATCAATGCTATCCCAACACACAAACGTTACAATAGATTAATGCTTTTATTTCATAACTTCCGGTTAATAATAATGTGTAAGACTTGGACATCGACTCAGTGGTCGAACCCTACTGTTAATGGAGTCACGCCTCGACATTTGGACACAAATTTCTGTTGATTAGGCCTTTGTTAGCCGAAGAATGTCTTGTCTTCACTGAAATCCCATTGTAGTGCAAGTGTGAGCCCATTGTAAAAGTTAGTACCGCTTATGCATTAATTAGTGATTCAGTTAACACTTGGATGAGTTGGGTCTGGCTTTCCATTAAAATTGCTTATTTGCAGATTTGATGTTCGCTTATATGAGTCTTATTTGGATTTGTTTGAATTGACACACATTTAGGGATAACCTTAATGTCAGGGGTAGTGAAAGCAATATTTCTCAATCAAATCCTATATAGACTTAAAACTGAAAACTATTACTTATTCTAAACGTTTTGCCAAAAGTTTTAATTCGTTCAATAATTTAGAGCTGAAAACGAAATAAAATCTATTATGAGATGAAATTGTGTTTTGAAAACACTCCTACCTTCACAACCGTAACAATAATCGGAACTCCATTGGAATAAATACACATAAATCCCTTCATTAATGCAAACATGTTTTGCTAGTGAGCGCCACAACTTTAACCTAGAGCTCAATTACCGGAAAGAATTTCCATTCGATACCTCCATTATAAGGTTTCAGGTATTTGGCTCATAATGAAATATTCGAGTATTTTTATCTATCTCAATTACTCAAATCAATGGCATTGTGGAAATTTGCCATTTTATACGATTTCCAATTGCTAGATAAGAGTCAAAGTAAGTCAAAGAAGTGAGTTTTCGTAATCAAAATAAAATAGTGATTCAATTTCCGATTCAAATCATCATTTTTTCTTCTATTTCCAGACAACTGTTTTCACGTTTCCTTTTCTCATAAGACTTCTGTTTTTATTTCAATCAACAAAACCTTATTTAAAAACAGCCATAAGAAAGAGCTCAGGTCTCGAACTCTGCCGAGTTGTTGGCCATCACTACCAACTAATTTATATTAACTCCTCTTTTGATTATGTCGTCGTTGGAATCTCATAAAAGTTAAACTCTCTCTCTCTCTCTCTCTCTCTCTCTCTCTCTCTCTCTCTCTCTCTCTCTCTCTCTCTCTCTCTCTCTCTCTTACTCTCCACTACTCTCTCCAAAAACAACTTAAATCTAAATTAAAAGGTTTTGTATTGAAATAAAGAATTTGAGATTCAATTCATTCGAACAAATCTGAGGTAATTCTTGAAGAAAGACATTAAAGTATTAGAATTTGAAGACAGAATTCTAATCATTTGAATGAATATCAGTTCAATGGGTATTCCCAACAGTGGTATTATTTTATTCTCCTCAACAATCCCTCGAAGAAAACTTATTCTTCACATATATTCGAATTCTATTGAGTTTTTCAATAAACTTGAAGTCAATAATAATAATAATAATAATGATAATAATAAGCTTTAAATGTTTATCATTTTTCTTCATCAGAATATTTCCGTACAACTGAGCCATCGTTTTGCAATTTAGTTTCTAAAACAAGGGATGTGGACAGACCTCCACTCAGGTCTGACCAAAGTTTTTCACAAGGAAGTGGTTTGAGAAGGGTATTTTCAAAAATACGATGAGGTATTTTAATAGAAGCAATGTCAATTTTTAAGTTCAATAAGAGGTAGTGTATAAAAAAGATAAAACTCTAGGGGCTCTCGTCAAGGAAAAATCGGTGGGGGGTGGGTATACCTAAATCCCTGGTTCTCATTACTCGCCTAGAACAAATATTTATCATTGGTGATAAATGATTGCGCAATAGAGAACCATATTCATCATCAATCACTAGTATTACAACGGAATGACATTCAATTCTAATCCGTTGGTGACTTAAATTTATAGTTTTTCCAGAAACCTTGCTCAATTATGTCTGCGCTGCCATAGCCTTGAATAGAAAGAGCCATCAGTTGGCGTTCACTTGCGATCGATGTCTATTCAATTGGAGTCAGACTTCAAAATTATTATTTATATTTGATGTCAAAACCTTTCTCCGATTGGATAACAATTGAAAATTAGATTCAAGACAATGATTGACACCTTTTCTGCCGTCACTCGCTTTCAAACTTTCCAAATACCAAATTGAATGATCTTTCGCCAAATGGTTCCCATTATTTATGGATTTTTATATTTTTCTCATTCGATGATTTCATATCTATTCGAGTGAAAGGTTTTCAGTTTTATTCCGAATCAAACTGTCATTTCTCTGAACCTTTTTTTTATGCAAACTTTGATATATATATCGATATAGCGTTGAAAACTAATTTTGATTCTCTCTGAAGTCAGATCCTTTTGTTTTGATTCTGTTTGCTTTGAATTCATATAATCTGATTGAGTCTTACTATAGATGTGATCAGAACTGATGTTTTCAGTTAAGCCCATAATCTAATTACAAAACAAAATCAGAGCAAACGCTTAATTAATTACAAATTATCGATAAATAAATAAAATCATTAATTGATTGAATACAAGACAAAAGTTGAGGAATTGCTTGAATTGTCTGAACATTTAATTAAAAACAATTGTCATTAAATCAATGATTTTATCCACTTTTATATAATTAGTGAACAAACTTAAAACTATAGTAATTCCTGAGAAGACATTCAAAGTTTGTCTCAAAATCCATTGGGATTTCATCCGAAGTGTTTTTTATTATTGAATTATTTACTCGAACCTCATTTATTTAATAAAGCTCTTGGTTATTAACCGAGTAGAATCCAATTTGCTGACGACTGGGCATAGTATAGAAATTGGTAGCATTTAATTAAAAAGTTGATTCCTTGAGAAAAGATAATCTACGAAATTGATAATTACTTGTGAGACACGAACAGAATTCAACCCAAACTTTAGCTAGAGTTTAGAGAAATAACAATTTCTGAGCTAATCATCTGTATATTAGAGGACAGTCTATGGCTTGTATTTGGACCAACACTTAGACAATAAATACATTTGAGACATCATTTTGTGAATCGCTATTTAATTGAAATCAATACTCAAAGAAGTGATTCAATTGGTTTCTTCCACTTCACTGATTAGTGTTCAGACATTTCAACCATTTTCTGATCATTCACTTCAAGATTTTGGACCAATTTTCCAAATTTTCTCCAATAATTAGACCGAAAGTGGACAGAGAGTTGAGTAATGACACAAAAAACTTCATTCATTAAAAAATTTTACTTTTATTACAATTAAGAAGAGAACCAAAGATATTGAAACCATTAAACTCTTACAAACATTTCCAACAATTTTTCTTATTTTGGGCGCCTTTTCAATAAACTGTTGTTTTGTTGGTTAGAATCAAACAAAGGCAGTGAACTCAATTGGTTTTATGATCACGATTTGTGCAAGAACATCCCAAACAATCATAAATGTTAACCAATTTCAAGCCTAATGTCGAAGAAATTTTTAAAAAATTTCAAAACAAAACAAAAACAGCAAATATTTAATGTTTTGATCGCAAGATGACTGATGTTCTCACTTCAAAAGCGATAGTTAATGTGCTTCATTACTCTAATTTTATCAAGCTAATGCAAAGTTTATGGATTAATTTATCCTTAAGCTGACAGCAGTTTCGTAAATATAATATTAGTTTTTGTAAAAATGGCTCATTTTTTATGGAAATTTTTTATTCACATTTGAAACAAATATGTTGGAGGAGCAAACGATGATAATTTGAGCTAGACAACTATTAATAATGATAATAACTCATCGGTGGAAATCATAAGATATGAAATAATAATTCAATTTGGATGACATAAAGACAGAGTTAGTATTGAATACATCATAAGTTGTTATCTTTAAGTAGTTATTTGTGGAATAATAGACTCATTTAAGTGATATCTGACTACAGGCTGTGTGTAGTAAATGTGTGTTTGGCTAATATGTGTCCGTAAAAGCCATTAACTATAGTTTATTCAAATTCATTTGATAACTCATCAGTCGTGGAGAGCCTCGCGAGAGATCAGATAGTGTTTGTCGATCCCTATAAAACATTAGAAGAGGGTTGTGGGGGCTGACCAACAAAGCCGATGCTGTAATGCAATTATTTTTTATGGCTAACACACCAGAGAATAATAAGTGAACACAAATGTATGCATAAGTCAAATGAAATAACAGCCAAACAGAGTATCACTCATTCCCTTCCATTCTTTCCTATTCTTCTTCTATTCTTGGCTTTTGTTTGCTCTGCGATCGGCTTTACTGCAACTCATATGTGCTCTGAAAGAGAAATGCATTTCCATTTGGCAGAAGTCAGGATAGCCTCCCATTCATAGCCATTCTTAGTTTTCAAATTTATTTTCCTTTCAAATGGATATCCGGGTTAATCAAGTTTTTCAATTAATTATTAAATCTGACATTTGTTTCATAGTTGGGTCCAAATGGAGAAAAAAGTTATGGCTTTTAAAATGTAGCCATCATTTGGCACATCGTTTATGATATTTCAAAACTCGTTTCAAATTATTTTTCTGTCAAATGTCTAACTCATGGCTGAAGATATTGATTGCGAGCCATAACTATAAGAAAGGTTTTAAAGTCGATAATAGGCTCATAAAAGAGATACTAAATTTGTTTTGTTTCTAATAATCTGTTTTACTTTAGTTTTAAACTCAGAAAAACATTTATTATATAAAAGGCAATACTTTTCTAAATATAGAGGTAACTTCTGTTTGCAAACAAAAGTTGTTTGGAGTTCTAGTTAAAAGTCGATAACATTTGTTTTTATTCTTAATCAGTGATTAGTTAGGATTCAAATACTCTATTAATTCAATGTTTTCTGTTATCTGTCGACTAAACAGCTCTGAGTTAATTTAAACGTGAGTTGAGTCGAGTCTTGTTTTTTTGTCATTTGATCTGATGTTTGGAAGTAAGTCACAGTTCTCTGTCTCTTCTCTCGAGCTTTCAAGACAAGAGATTAACAGAAGGAACGGACAAAATTTTCAATTGCCTCATCTGAGACTCCATTTGAGAATTGAGAAACACTGAGTTCATTCAAATATGGATTGCAACTCAACTTTGGACATACTTCTGATTGTCTGACTTATTCCCGAGTGATTATCACATGTAATACTGTTTCACTCAATTCACTGCATTTAATACTGTTATTCGAGGCAATGGTTTCCTTCGCTTTTCGTTTCTTTAATAGTTTTCAATATATTCAACCAAATGAGTGTATTCTTTGCTCAAAACGAGGCTTATTCTGGAAAAACCGATTCTTTGTTCTTCGAACTCGTCTTCGGCCTCACAGATAATGGCCTTAACTATTGAATAATCCTTTTTATTACTCAATTCCCAACTCTTGGAGGTTTTCATTTTGGAAATTCAAAAGTTCAAAAGCAATCTATAATTTTTTTTTCTGCCATTTGTCTAAAGAATCTATATTTCAATCAGAGAGCAAACGAATGTAATAGGAGTCAAATTTATTGCAATATTATATCAAATGAAAAAAGTATAATATCTATGAAGTTTTATGCATTTTCAGCACAAAAAATATCTATAAAAAGTAAATCCAATAAAATAAAGATGAAAAAAGTGGAACATTTTTCCGTGAATTTGACAGGATTTCAAAATTTCAAAATAAAAATTTCTATCGTCTGGTAATATATTTTTTGCTTAACTCATAAAACAAGAATCAAATACCATCGGATCGATTGGAAGATTGCAACCATTCATTATGTATCTGATCTGTCTTGGCTGACGATTTATTTATGCCCTAGGACAATCTCGCCCAACAGTAGATCTATTTTTATTCTGTGTCGACTCCGTTTCCGAGTCGTTTATTCGTATGAACTGAATGTTAATTTCGATTCGCCTTTGATTTGATTTGAACTCTACTTTTTCGGCGCAATTCTTCGCCTATTTTTCAGAACTAATTTCAAACGCATTTAAATCTCAGTCATTACTGAACTGCTTTTTATTCAAATTTAAGATAATTTATAGTTAGGATTGTGTGGATTGTGTGGACATAAAAGAATAAATTAAGTCTGAATAATAACAATTCTAATTAACTTATATGCAAATCGCTGTCTTCAGCCCTCAATACAGCTGCCGGTCTATCCTGAGCGCAGACAACACAACAGTCAAGTCCTCACTATTTCATTAAAAAACTGTATCGAAATGTTTAATCAGTTTTTACTTTTTTTTATACAACTGTTGAAATGGATTTGAATGTCAAAAGTTTGATACTTTCATAGTTTAATTATACTTAAGTATATGGTTTTCCCTTCCTCTCCAACTCACAAATGTTTCGATACTAAACACTCTATTTTAATATCAGTCAGACTCAGAGAAAAAACAAAAATTTAATTAATTCAGATGTAATCAGAAATTTAGAAACAATACGTTTGGAGTTAATAGAAATGTATGTTTGCCTCAGAAGTTGTTGAT
>JAQGBD010000771.1:0-23362 GCA_034698165.1 Punctoribates punctum | reverse complement strand
GTAAAATTTATTAAAGTCAAGATAATTTAACTTGGTTAAATTTACAAGATAATTCTCTCGAGTTGATTTTAAACAAATCAGTAAATAAAAGATTTCTGTGTATCAGAGTTTTGTTTGTACTTGTTCAGTTTTGTAAATTTAGATAAATTCTTCTTAATTAACGTAAAAACAGATAAATATGAGAAACATGTCTTGAAATTAGGTAAAATATATGGTCTCTGAATAAATGCATTTGAATGGAGTCTTAAGACAACAAAATTCGATTATTTCATTAAAAAGAGTCGAACCCCTAATTAGAGGCCAAAAATAGGGAATAGCTTTTCAATTGAATGGAAACTAATTTGAAAGGCTTTCACTTAAACTAATTTTTGTATAGAGTTTTGAGTGCTATTCGATGACAAATATCATTTAGTTAAGTAAAGTAGTTAAATGAAGATCTCACCAATCTGGGGAAATGAACCTAGTTTATATAATGTTGACAATATTTATAGCGCACCGAATAAACAAACGATAGAATGGAAAATATTGAGATTATTTATGAGTCAATCCTGAAGATAAATGTATCAGATTTTCAGCCACATTGTCAACCAATACAACTAATGGATCTTGTTCGGTTTATGCTGTTTGATAAATGGCATTTTTTTATCGCTAGATATTTTTTCGCAGTCATTTAGACATAGAATTGAATACTTCCTCAAAATTAAAGCTAATATTTAGTTTAGTCTTTTTTATGAGGAATAGCTTTTTGGATGAAACGAATATGAAGTCTATCTGTCTCTCAACTAATGCCAACTCTGAGACCAAATAACAGCTCTTTATGTCTAAAGTCGAATAGAAAAATGTTTTAATGTTTTTTGAAATTCTTTTCCTGTAATAAACCGATTGAATAGAAATGGAGCGAAAGAATGTCAAAACATATTATATTCACCGAACAAATGAATTTCGGGAATAACTCTTCTCTTTTGTTAGGATTTATCAAAACTCATATTTTGTATGTAATTTTGCTTTCATTCGCTTATTTAATGCAAAAATTCATATAACAAGTATTCTAATCAATGCCCTGTTCAATGATTTTAATTATCCAGTGTCGTATTGACATCAAGCACAAATTGAGACGATTGGATTAATTAACGAAATTGGCATAAGATAATCGAGACAACTCTTTTGTTTATTCGCAAGAAAAGCAAAATTGGGTTAATTTGCTTTATGTTCAATACTATGAAAACAAGAAGAGATCTATTTCTCAGCTCTTATGTCATCCCTCGTCAGTCAATGTAATCAAAACATTGCAAATAATAGGAAAATAGCGAACAATTCGCGTTTAATAAGATATAAATATAAGTATTTGTCAGTTATTAGTTGTGACCAAAGAATAGATATTTATTTGTTTGAGTATTATGTAAGACAAATGACATTTATAATCAATTGTGTCCAGGACAACTATTTTTCCTCTTTCAATCAATAATAAAAGCAACTTTCAATAAATTATGATTAAAGAGCGGCAAAACAACTAAATATAATGTCTCTGATTATTGCTCTAAAAGTAATTGAATAAAAGTTTTAATTTTCTTGAAGTTTGGGTAACAATAAAAACTTTTATTTCGGACCATTAATTGAATTATTCAATAGAATTAGTATCTAGGTCATTAATAAATAGTTACGATAGATAAATTTTGATTAGAGAAAAGTACACCAGAGTCGGATGGCATACCTTTTTTCTTACCGCCGCCAAACATGTTTTGTTTCCTTTATTATGAGGATTGCGAGCAAAGCGAGGAATGACACGAATGCAGTCAATCCAAACACTATTACAGAATCGTGTGTTGAAACAAATCGGAGACAATCGGTTGCATCGGTAGAAGTGAAGTATTTTTTTTCAAGTTTATTATTTAAGAATAGTTACCATCGATTAGTAGCCAAACAAACAGTTTAGCAGAGAATCGCACAGAATAGCAGAGTATAGCACAAGTGTCTCTTCTGCTCAACAATTCTGAAACTTAGGGCACAAACTCTTTTGGAGCGAAAATTGTGATCAACTCTTTTGTCGTTATAGTCGACCAAAACAACTAAGTTTTGATGTACTGAAACCGGTGAACATTAAACTCGAATCTTATGGATGGTATCGATCGGGAGGAAAGTCCTATCAAATGGTATGAAACTGTATGGCGCGCGCATTCAGGAGATGACTGTTTCCAACCGTTGAACAGAATATTTATATAACTATATCCCATATAAAAGAACAGCATTGAAGTCATCACAACTCAATATAACCGGAATTATATCAGTGCTGAGCCGTTGATTATTTTAATGCATTAAACTTCATAAATAATAAAACATCTTTTCATAGACCACTTCTATAAACCTCTTCCTCGTCTCTAATTCTTATGAGTTTTGATTCCAAACGCAAACAAAACCTTTTAAATGATTTGCGAATATAAACATCAAAATTCACTCTCAAACTCATTAGGAGTTAAATATAAACTCTTTTATCTGTCATCAGATTATATGAAACAAAAACAATTTGTTTGTCTCCAATAGGCTCGAGTTAAGCCACTAAACAATTCTCTCACTTAATGAACTAATTTTCTCTATTAAACACAAATTTAGAACTGAGTCCTTTTTCAAGTAATTAACTGTTCAAAGAGTTTGTTAATTAGTTGATTACCGAAGAGCTAAAAGTGATTTACTTGAGAAATGAAGTTCACTCCAAACATTAATTTTTATATTAAACGTTAGCTTTCAATGATATCCACGTCTTTTGAATCTGAAAATAGGTTTTGAATATTTTGGAGACAATCCTTACGCCACTCTTAAGGCCATTAAAAGTTGAGACGTCAGCCAAATACTAATTTTTAATCAAAAATTTTTCGTATTATAGCGAATATAATGAATGTCTGACTGTTATTGAAAAATATGCAAAATTTGATGGGATTTGTTAACTTGGCATAAATGAAGCCAAAATGAAATTTCATATTACATTTATCATTCAAAGATTGGACGGTTATGTGATCGCTCAGAATATTTCAATTAACCTAAAATATTCAAATTTTCATCTTTTTAAGTAAACAGAATTTTTTGAATTTTTCGAGTAATAAATTTGGCGAAAATATTAACTTTAATTTCTTTGGGAATATTCAAGATTTTCCATTTCTTTAGAAATTCTTAAGACTTTTGGGATCAGCTCTCAGTGAGAGGAATATAAAATTTAAAGTATTCTATAATATAATGTATTGAAGACAACAAATGGTTTGAGTCATTAAATATTAATAGTTAGAAGACTTCCCTATTCTTTGGTATTAATTTTAGACATAAAAGAAGAGCTCATTTGAAGCCGAGTCTTATCTGGAATTCATAACTTGAAGCTATTATAATTAGTGTGAAGCCAGCAGTAGCCAGGCTAAATCAATAGGAGGATATTCAATTAGCCAAATATAGCCGATAGGTTCTTCCAGGATAATTACGACTCTTCTATTCTCTGAGTAAAAGGGCTCAGACAACAATTGCTAGACTCAATTTTAACTGAGTTTAGTTCTTGTATTTTCAATCGAATTTATTTCTTTGAAACAATTTTTCTAAGGACTGACTCAAAACTTTTAGGAATATATCACAGAATTGAATGAACAGAGAAATCAATAGATTATAAAACAAATATTTATATATTTATTATACAATTTGTCAAAAACTTATATAAATTCATTGATTTGTCAATTTGTTTAACTAATTAATTGAATAATTAAGTCAATTGAAACAATTGCTAGACTATTGACTAAAAGCAAAACTATTGAGTGAAAGAGTGTTAGACCTCGTCGTCAATAAAGCCGACACTTCTATTAGAGATTCCGCTTCTGTTGGAGATTCTGTCAGAATCGGCGACACTCCTGCCCTCTGTATGAGGAGAATGGGAACGCTTTCGTTCTCTCCTCTCCTTCAGTGTATTCCCAATTCCTTTGTCTTTGAGAACAAATCCCTTATTCTTGTCATCTTTGGGAAGCTTCGGATCTAATCCTTTGCTGTCGTTTTCAATACTGGGTTCCTTTGACTCCATGAGTAAGTCTTCTTCCATAAGTTGTTGGACGTCGAGACCCATTGTGGCTCCGATTCTCAACTTTGCTCTTTGGAAGGTAGCGCTTAATTTTTCCTGAACTACATTAATGCACATCGAGGTCAGCGCCAAACCGAACAATAGGTAAATGAAAGTACACATCATAAATATGGGGTGTTGTGGCACATAATCACCGAATCCTATTGTCGACAGCGATATGTAAACGAAATAAAATGACTCAAAGAAAGACCAGTCCTCCCATATCTGTAACATTCAAACGATTCATGAGTAATCAATTTCACAAATTACCAGGGACCTCAAAAAGTGTCATGAATCTTGATTCATTAATGCTTTTTCAATGGGTGATTCCAGTTTCAATGTCACTATGGCTATCCTATTCAGGGTTAATGTTTTGCAATAAATATACAAGGTGAATAATGAATCCTGAATAGAACAGCCTAATCGATATTAAAACTCAATATCTCGACTGAATAAGCGTTTAATGCAAATTATTTTGACAAGGACATATTCAATTTAAGTTAGGGTAGAAAAAGGGTTTGAGATGAGCAAGCAATTATTAATTCGATTTCAAATATTAGTAGAATAGATAAATAATTACGGTGAAAACTGCAGCGCCGATCATCATATAAAGGAGGAGCAGAATGACGGCCACACTTATCGGTAGATTAAACTCATCGTCGACTTCGAAATCTGTGGGCTCTTCCAATATAGTGCTGGCCGTCTCGTCCCCAGCCATTGAAGTGGTCGGGTTTGTCAACACCGATACGGGACGGCTCTGTTTGGCGGGGGACGAGCTTCGAGAACGACTCTTACTTTTATCGTCGGGTTTCAAATGAGTTGTTTTAGTCTTTTCGTCGTCCGATTGATACGGCATTTGAGTTATCTTTTCGATAGCGTTAGACATATACTGACAACAAAAACAATTTTCATTTATCGATAGTTAATTGTGAGGCAATACCTGAGTCGGCAATTTCCTGGTGGCTCTCCTCCCAACTGATCTCACTTTTCTTATATGTCTGGTGTAGTAAATCATTCGACAGTATTTGAACACAAATTTAATTCCTCGGGTAAATAGTTTTCCCAAATCTGTTAAAACCATCAAAAGTAGTGGAATACCAATGAATGCATATATAATAGTCGCGACCCGACCCGCGTCCGTCTTCGGCACCACATGACCATAACCTGACAACACATTTGAGAAGTTATATTAAATTTATGTTCAAATAAATTAACCAGAACAATCATGAATTTGCCAAAACTGTAATGTTGCCAGATTATTCTTTATTAGTGAATTACTGAATGATAAACTGAGCGAAACAACAAAATTGAATATTAATTCATTTTAATTATCTCTACGCTTAAATCAAAGTTGACTTTAGGACAGAATAAATCTTTCTTATCTTCCTTTAAGTTTTGGTTTTTTTATTAGAATAATACCATGGCAAATAAGCAAGCTAATTCAACGCATTAATCAATCATCGAAATAATCAAATTGAGGACAATATTGCGATCGAATTGAATGATAGAAAATAAAGCGAATGTTTTGTGTAATACATCACTGGGTTTGGCATCAGATCTGAGGTTTGATATAAAGAAATTCATTTGAAGTTATGTCAAACTTTCGGTTCTCTGAACATAGAGTTCGCATATTTTATAAATAGTCGACACATTGTTATTCACTTTATATTCATTTCACAGCACTTCTCACAATAGGCTTCAAATATATAATTTTCCACTTTCTTTAAAATTCTTCAAATGTTTCGCCACAATCGGGTGCAAAATATTACCTCGATTATCATGGGCATCAAACCTGATTGATTAGAAAAATCTACCAACTTTTTTTTTATTATGTCTAGCACACTGGAAAACCTAACTTAACCATGCTAATTCTATCATACTGCTCTCATACTATTATTCAATAATTCTGATGATTATTGAATTCTTGTGTATTAAGTATTTGATTGAAAATTCATTTATACTAAACATGACTCAAGTTTTTCATTATTAAACTTAATTTCAGTGAATTGGTTACACATTTGTCAATAACTGAGGCCTGTATTGGATTTTAATAAAAAACAAATATTTAAATTTAATTGCATTTTCATATTTACTATCTTTAAACTTTGGACAATAACTGTTACATATTGCTCATCAAGATTATTTTGGTCATTCCTAATATAATATTAGGATCACTAGGTATTTCAAGTGTTTTTCTCGAAAAAACATGTGACCCCTTATATAGTCTCACAATTGTTAGAAAAATATTTGGGAATCCCTAAGTTGTGACTCTAATACTGATTATATATAATGAATGAGAAAATTTATATTTCAAGTACTTCAATGACTCGGATTATTATTATCATTTGTTATAACTTATAAGAATAATTTGAATAATAATAATAATAACACATTTCATGTATCAGTTGAAAGACTTTAAATTTGGATCGAATCCTATTTATTACAAAACGTGAATAATTTAAGCAAAACATTGAGAATATGAACAAAAATAAAATTCTTCAGACTTTTGGCTTCTTATCAAAGGAGAAGAAAATATTAATTTTAAATATTCCCCCAAATTATCGGTTTGTTATGTATTTCTGTCAGAAGACTGTTTTTATCTGTAATTTCTTTATCTAAATTCCATTCACTTTCTTGTGTTTTGATTAATGAAATATGAAATTCAAGCCATAAATGATTGAAACAAATTATTTGAGTCATCAAAAAATTTTAAATTTATTTCACAAGTGTTTGAATATATATGAAAATAAATGTTATTTTCTCCTAATTGTTATAATAAGTTGAACTCACCGATTGTGGTAAAGATGGTGGAGCTGAAGAAGAGAGCATGCCAGAAGGTCCAGACCCCTGCAACACATAAGAATTACTCTGAATTGATGTCAAATATGTTTTCCTAAACTCTATTGGTTTTCATGCGATTCAAAGACTCTTTGATTGATTTCATAACTGATATCTTCTAAAAAGATGAGAACTTTAAGTGCTTTCTCGAGGAGTGACTCAATCTTTTTCATTATTTTTAGAACAATTCATTCAAAGGTTTAGAAATTATTTATTATTTCAGTCAATCACTGATCACAACAATTAAGAAAATTGAATATATTCTGAGTCACTCTATTCTGAGTTATAGCCATCTTCGCGAATCAAATTTTGCTATAATTGATGACCTCATAACCGCCATTAAATTAATCATGCAAGAACACTTGACAAAACTCATTATTTTGAAAATAGTTTTGTTATAATCTTGTTTAATTACTGAGGAATAAAGGAATTATTTAAAATTAAACTCAAATGTTTTGCTGACTTTTATCGCTAATTATTGCGAATATTTAGGATATTTCAGTGACTGAAGAAATAGTTTTAAAATAATTTGTTTTCTAATAATTTCCTCTATTTTAGAATTTCTTAGTCTTTAAAGCAATTAAAACAATATTCTGAAGAAAGAGAAAGAGTAAGTCTGGTAACTAATCAGCTATTTTGGGATACCGACCAACCCTCGGGAGTGGTGGTCCTCAGAATGTAATCCATCTCGAGGTGTCTTATATGAGGCAAAAAGAAATAAATTGTTGTTAACTAATAAGACATATATTTATTTATTCGCGACGCGAAACATGTCTTCGATAAATCATTTCGATTAATAACAGAAACCTATTTATTAAATGTTATTTTTGGATAAAAACCGCTAAAAAAGTGGATAAATGACAATATTTTCTAATTTATATTTATATACGGAATGCCATTCAATTGCAAATCTAATCTTCAGATTGGATTGTAATTGGATTGTAATTATGGATTAAACACTTCTTCAGATATCACTCCATGAAATCAAATGATATAAAGCGAAGAATCAAAAGTTTTCATACTTTTCTCTGAATCGGTTGTCTGTTCCGCAATACAGGCCTCGTGTAGTTGTCGCTCGAATTCTTTCATCCTGATCTTGGCCAACTTATCCCACCACCCTTTTGTGAACTTCTGGGAACTCCACCACAACTCACGGATTATATTCTCTCTCATATTACTGACGGAAGTCTTTGAGACAAAACGATTATTCATTTGTTTAATGGAATGTTGACTAACAATGAAAGAATACCTTGATACTTGTTTCACTGGGACCTTCAAGTGTGACAAAAACATAGGCACCGATAAATCCATAGAGCATTAGGAAAATCAAAAGCAAAACGTGTGAAAACCATTTTTCACTGAATTGTTTGAAACTTTCGATTATTTTAACGAACTTTGACTTTGTTTCTGAACTGAGGGACACGATATGCATAGGGTTTAGAACCCACACCTTTTCCGGGCCATAGTCTCTGTTCAACCATATTTGTTCTCGGGAAAATGCGGTGCCGGGGGTGGCCGCAATGTATGCTGTTCTCGGTTGGGTCGACATTACGCGGTTTGGACTGAAAACTCCTTTTAAGGCACTCTTAAGGACACTTCATATTCACAAACAATTTGTTGAAATTAAAAATGAATTATCACTTCATTCACAACGAAGTGCGCCATCAAATCAGTGCTGATTTTTTGGTTCACAACAAACATCTGATAAATCATATGTGAAAATAAAGGCATTAAAGAGAAAGACTTTTGAGAAGAATATAATAATTACAAAGAAGAGGAGCTTTTGGTTTAACCAAAGTTTGGCACCGATTCGAAAGTTCTTCTCCTCTCTGTTCACAACTATTTCCTCTTTCACTCATCATTTCTGAGACGAAACTCTAAGCGACGGAATAAAAATATATCAAATGCGGGCCAATGAGTATCGCTATGTCTTATGTCGAGCTAACAGAGGAGTCAGGAGTGAGAGCCACTTCACGAACCCATTTCCCATATATTCTGTTCTCTATATCCATCACTCCGTTCGCAATCCGCCCACAGTTCGTACAAAACACGACTAAAACTTTATTTTCTATTTCATTGCTTCAAAGAAATTATTTAAATTAACAGAAAAATGACTAAAATGAATGAAAAACAAGGTTCAAAAACAAGCGCTTCTGCAATCCATCAAGATAAATTCATAACTAAAATTAAATTACTAAAGAAAACGTTTCCAAAAGTTCTTAGCTTTGGATTCGCATCAAATAATCAAATGTTTTATTTATAATTATAAACATTTCGATAATTTATTGATAATTGAGTAATGATAATGTGAAAGCTCTCTAATAAACTTGTTAAATGTTGAATGGATTGTAGGCCTCATGTGGTGCACAACATTTGTCGAGACGTTTCTATTTTCGAATATTTGTCAGACGTTTTCACGTTTTCTTCTTTTTATTTTTCTTCAATTTTCAGGGAATGTCAGTACAGAAGTGGGACAGCATTTCGGTAAAGACATAACCAAATATACCAAAAGTATTGTGAAGTTAAGCAAAAACTAATTCTGTTTCAAAGGATAGAAGATTAGAGACCCGTCTCATAAAGTACTGGTTAAATGAGTTTATGCCAAACATAAGTGCATTTAAAAACCATATAAAAAGATTTTGCTGTAAATACACTTTATTTGAGTGGTGCGTAAGTGTGGGCCAACCCATCACTTATTTTTAGATACTATTCCTCTTCTGATGTAAACGTCTAATGAATGAACGTTTAGATTATTTGTCGACAATTTTCTACACAAAATCTTTAGTGAAAAAACAGTTAATTTTTAAACTTAATAATCAAATATCAGATTTACTTACGACTCATTAGTAGTTGACTTCACTCTACTCTACAATTCACTTGTTTTGTGTTAGAAATGTGAAGACCTGATGAAAGTTTAGGCAAATATTGAGTGTTTATACCCTTTATTAGCACTGACTAAACATTTGCTAACTTCGGATGATTACAGCAATCATTCATTAATAACATGTTTAATGTTTTCACTGTTTTTTAGATTAATTATTTTAATAGATTTGCTTTCTGTAGAAATAGACTGAACTCCGACTAATTCAATCAAGAATTTCTAGACGATCAAGATTGTTTTGCCAAAAATATCCAAACAGCAGATGTTTTCTTCAAATTGAATCTCAAATTCACTTTACTATTCGAATAATTGCTTGATTTGAGATTACTTGATGTACAAGATGTTTTATTTTTGTAAGTCTACTATATTTCAAAGGCTTCCATCAACTGAATAAGGTTTCGGTCAAAACGAAAACAAATATCAAATAACGACTACAATAACACCCTTTCTATGTCTCAATTAGTTCTCTATAATTGGCTTTAATTTTAATTTTGATGAAAATCTGAAAATTTATCGATTTTGTCACTAATGAATATTACCCTTGGCTACAAATGCCAGTAAGAAATTTAATTAGATTCAACTGAGAAATTCTTTCAAGAGCATTGGTTATTAGGAAAGTGAAGAATCCAATTTTAAAGTTTGTCAAAACATTTGAATTAATTGCAAGAGCAAACATTTGTCTCATTTTTAGACCAAGACATTGGACACCACTTTCAGACGAGTTGTTCCGATCCAATGATTTGTTTGAACTCATAATCGATTGAAAATTTCTTCTTTCGTATTATAGATTTGTTTTTCTGATCATTATTTTGGTTATGCCTCGAGTATTCTTAAGATGCTTGGTCATTTGTTAAATTTATAGAATGACAGAGGCTATTTTTGACTTCTTATTAACAAATTTTTCCATGTTTGTATTTTTCTTCAAATTCCTATCCGAGTAAAACAAAGACTGAATCATGAAATAAGAAGAAACATGGATATGGAAATGAGTCTAGGCAAAAATATTTAGTCATCTCGTTTACCAATTGATAAGTTTTCATATAAAAGATTAAAAAATTGAAATTAAATTTAAAATTTTTATTTATTTGATTAAATTAGTAAATATGTTAACAAATTGTCGTCAAATAATTAAAACTATTGATTAAAATGATTTCATTCATCAATTATTACATTACTTTGTGATACTTTGTGTCAAATTAGTTATATTACTAATTGATTCGAAGATATTTTCGTTATTTCTTTTATAAGACGTCTAAATGTTGTCATAACTGCTAAACGACAAGAAATCTATTTATTATTTGTTCTCAAATGTCAAATGATATCTCATTTTCTGACGAAAAGATCTATTTTATGGCAAAATTAATATAATATCCAATTATTTTTCAATCTATTACTTTCGACCCAAAGATTGTGAGATACGTTGAAAAGAGAGGTAAAGAGCGAAGAAAATTGTTGTCATTTGAAAAGTTGGCGAAACTGAGTATAAAAAATATAATCAAAAAACTTGATTTGTTTGGACATCAAATCGGAGTTAAGAGAAAACAATTTATTATTGACGACCGAATATATGTATTAATTCGTATATTTTATATATAAATAATAACATTATTTATAATTTATTTTATGAAAACTATTTGAGTATCGCTTTTCGGTGAAACACCTGTCGATACAATTGAATGCATAATAGATTAGATTTGTTTTTCTTTCGTCTTTCAATTGATGTCAAACCCAAGTTCGGAGACAAAGACATCATTTTTCGATATCTTTTATTCAAGTAAATCGTTTGAGTGTTGAGAGCAGTTCTCTTAAACGATGTCTTCATCCATCAAATACCGACACAATTGGCCAATCAGTCGGGCGGGAAGTGATGACAGGCGTCAGAAGATTCGAGAAGTTTGCTGATCGAAGTTCTGATGTCCAGGACTTATGATCAAAGAGAAAATGACACGGATTTGGATTGTCTTATCTGTTTTGCATAAATCCAAATGATTTCATGTAATGGAAGTCGGAATTCATGTGAAGTGTTTACAGAACTTGGATCTCATGGATCTCAAGAGTTAATCAATTATTCTGATCACAAGAAGAAGAAAAAAGAAGAAATGAATTCCAGTTTTCATCGTTCGATAGCTTTTGTTTGGATCAATAAATTTATTCATTATATAAAAAATGTTTTTTCATTAAATATGATTCGTTCAGATCAGTCGCTCCAAACATTTTGTGTATTCTGTGAGCAAAAACTTATATAATATAACGTTTGAAAGCCAGACAGCGATCCCTTGCCTACTGTACACAGAGTATAATGAAGTGATGGTTGGCTTCACAGAACCGATACATTTGATTCAATATAAGTCAACTCAATATTAATCACAGCATTGTATTGAATACTTCGAGAGAACGCGTTATTGTCTCATCCTATCAAACAAATTATATATCAATTATATATTATATATAAGCACTTTATTCTTTCATTCAATCTATTTATTCATTTATTTTCAACATTTCCTCAATTGATTGCTTGGATCTACGCTTAGACCTCATTAGATATATTCTCGAGAATTGCCATCAAATTGTTTTAATATATTAATTATCCTGGTTCAAATTAGTAATGTAATAATGAGTCTAAGCGTCCACGAATAATAAATTAATCACAAGTATTAAAGGATGACTTTCTGGGTAATTGACTGCAATTATTGAAGGACTGGATTCTCTTAATTTAATTTAATTTATTGCAATCTTAAGGATTGCTTTCGAATGTCATCAAAATTAGCAGAAAATTAATAAATAATAACTCTTTCCGAGAAATAGACTTAAATAATGAAAGGATTATTTGTTGCCATTTCTGATGATTAACGTCAGAGAACTAAAACTCCTTATTTCAGACAATTCTGGGTTTGTTTCTAAACATCTTTTCCTTTCGAGAAATTTATTTCAAAATATATTCATAACGTTTTGTTTTCAATTGAGGAAAGTTTCCATAAATAGATTTGAATAATACTTACTTTAAGACAAGAGTCTATGAATTGATCGATTGTAACGAATCCCTCTCTATTGAGGTCCAATTTCTATGAGAGGATCACCATAAAAGTCAATCAGTATATCAGTATATTTAATCGAGATAAAGAAAAATTCAGTTTCCGTTGAAATGATTAAATTTTTCGGGTTTTATCTTGCAAATAATACAGATGGGTGAGCATAACCAATCACAATAATAAAGGATTCAGAGGATTTATGTATTGAAATGGTAATCCTGCTTAAAAAGCTTATTCAAAGAGTTTGACATATAAAGGAGTGATTGGTTTTACCTGAAAGACACGTTCGACGTGATCTCTGGAAGTGCTTTCCTCGATCATAGGCTCGACTGACCTTCCCATCAGATCGTATATGGATTGCACGATACGACTGATCTCGTCTTTGGTTACCATTCCGTCGTTATTGATATCGTAAAGACTAAAAGTCCAGCGAAGTTTGTCCTGAATGGAACCTCTCGCTAAGACAGACAGTCCTATCACAAAGTCCTGCAAAACAAACGGATTGAAATCATATGTGGAATACAGTGAAACCTACTGTGAAAGTGATGGATCCAGTGTGGTCAGGGTCGAATGTATTGAACACATAATGAGCGTATTGGTTGGTGTCAGCACCTTTCGGGAAGAACTGGGCATAAATCACCTTGAAGGTTTCTTCTTTGACTACACCACTGGGCGCCTCCTGTCATTCATTCAAAAACAAAGGATTCAGAGCAAAATTATTACTTAAAATTCTGAGCATTTGACTCAAGTTTTCAAATAAGTTAACGACTTTTGAAATGATCAATGAGTTGAAAATTGATCGGTAAATCAAAACGTGATGAGAATAAAAAAGTTGAAACCAATCCCAGAATTGTTTAAATATTTCTATCATTACTTAACGCAAAATGAATTGTTTTGAATTTATTATCGATATTTGCATTTTATTGGATTTCACTTTCATTTGAGCCAAGAATAAACTAAATTCGGATTTGATTTACTTAAGAATCTTAGGAAATATCGTATATTGAAAGCTTCTAACGACTAAATCTTCAGTTAAAGTATTAATAATAGTTATAGTAATTTGATATTCACTTTACGCAAGACTTAAGAATAATAATAAAAAAAATCTTTAATATCTTTCAATACAAAGTTTGTATTCCAAGCGATAAGTCGTTTGAGATTATTGTTGAATATTTTGCTGAAATCATTTCAGTGTTAAAAAATGATTTGAAAGAAATAGTTTGTTTAGAAAATGTCTATCAGTTATGCAAACGATTGCCATAAAAATAGTGTAACTTTTGAAAAGTGAAATCATTTGCATTATTTATGATTAACTCCATTGTGGATCAAGTGATGGCTCAGAGCGGGAGTGGATTCGTCAGCATAGAGACTAAATTTAAGTTTTATGTCATACGTATTGTACTCTGTTTTTCATTAATTTGATGTTCGCTCCGATGTGTGCGACTCGAGTGCGGTTTGAAGAGTACTAACACTATAAACACTCCTCTGTTTTGATAAAAAGATATTTTTTTAATAAGAAATATTTCAAATATTGAATTTTATTATCATATGATTTCATATAAAGATAACATTCTAATCAATTGTCTGATGAATGTTAATGACTGTTATTTTGGCAAAAGCTGAAACCATTATTGTATTTATCAAAAGATTTGTTATCAAAAATATCTTATTTGTGAATAAGAGTAAAATTGTTGAGAATCTAAATTAAACTGTGAATTGAATTTTGCAGTCAAGTGTCGTCTTTCATATTATGGGAGCCTTCAGTAAATCCATTATTTGAAAGATTGTTTTTTCTGATTTTCACCATTCATTTGAATAATGATATCATTGCCTATAAAGTTCACAATTTTTAATTAATGGATTTTGAATGAAGAAACTCATTATAACTTCACAAGTAATTCAAGTTTATTGGCCAAAATGAGCTAGATAATCTACACTTCAACTCATATAAAATTTTTATCGCAATGGGAATCGTTTTTTCAGCTTTTCTCATAAGACTTCAGCTTTTCTCTGGGATTTGAGTGAATTAGAAAATAGATTTCAAAGTAGTTTTCGGTTGAAAATAGAAATTTTATGAAAAGCATAACAAATGACTGAATTACTAAATTAGACGATCGATCAAAATCACATAAAATGCATATATGCTGTCCATTACATTGCTGTCCCTTTGAACAAAATAGTACTTTGCAAATGAGCACACCATAGAAACTAATAATCACATTTTCTTTGCTTCTATGCTATATAAAAACTTTGCAAGAATTGATAGTTTGATTTATCAAGTTGCTACTTCTCCTTTTCCTTTGACTCATAAAAAGCTTAATTTGCAAAAAATATATGAGAAAAAGAGAATAAAATTTTGATGAAAAGGGATATCATATTATAATTATGCAAATCAGAGCCACAAATTCCTTGTATAAGATCTGAAATATTTAAAATAATTGTAGTCATAAATTGAGTATTCATTCAGAAGATTAAATTTATTAAATGCGAAGAATGTTTCGCCGAATTTGATATTTGAATTACGATTAGTTTCATGAATAAAAATATTTGGCGAAAATTATAATTGAATCGCTTCTCAACAGATATTCATTTATTTGATATACAATTCCTTCTCTTAAATCAATTCTTTTATAAATGGTAACAAAAAATTGTTTTAATGAAAATAAGCATATTTTATGACAAAAGAAAGCAAATGTTATTCTTCTTTGAAGGCAAAGGAATGTCTTCTTTTCAAAAGAATAGAATATTAATTATGAACTAAAAAATAAAAGTAAAATTTTCCGCAGAATATTGCAGAATATTTTGTCATTCATTTGAATTAAGATATTAAAAGGAATTCCTTTTTCTGATTTATCATATATTTGAAATTTCAAACAAGAATCGAGTCTTCAATTTAGTGATTTTTTGAATCCGAGCGAATATTTTGAGACTTTCAACAGATTCTGAATCATTGATAAAATCGAGTCGTTGTTTGACTTTATGATTGAATTGAAATACAGAACTGTGGCCATAAAAAAACCAAAAAACGATGGGTTTGGGAATACGGGTAATATTTGACAGCAGTTTTGGCCAAAGACAAGTGCAGATTATTGCCTGAATTTGATATATGGCTTATCTAAGGGCGGAGTGGAGTGGGCTCACACATCAAAATCCTGGATTTGTTCCATCATCTCATAAAAAATTCAAAAAAGATAAGCGATTGAAGAAAATGTGTAAAAATGTGCGAAATGTGTCACAAAATTGGAGTTCAGGTAACGAAACACAATTGACTCGGAATCAAAATTTAATAAACTTTCATTTTGAGAAACATTTGAAATATGACACTTCACAGAATTGAGCATGCATATCTCACTGTTGCACGTATTTGAAAGGGTAATACTCAAAATTCAATAAGTATGCAAATATCAACAGATTTATCGATCAGAATAGAAAAGATTGAATGAAAATGAATGGATTGCATACCTGTTTAAATCCTCTATACATGAGCTGGAGTTCCCTTTTATTGAATTTAGTCAATTGGCACAAAGTGTCTATTGCTTCCGGTCTGAAGTGCACGTGTTGTCCATCCAAGTCCTCGAATTCACTATCTGTGGGAAGAATTTACATTTCAAATAGTTTTCATATTATAGCAGAAGTAATACAAGAAGTGGAGGACTCTTCGCCTTTCTTTTTATCTTTAGTTTTGAGGGGCGCCGACACATTGCACCGAACGCTTTGCATTCTGTCCACACTTTAATCAAAATTCAAACATAATTCTAATGGACGTCTAATCGAGTTCCTTTTTCGAACACATTTATAGCTAAAAGTGGGAGAAGTAAAGTCACTGACTATTACTCGTCTCGACTTCTACTGAATGTGAATCCCTATTGAATGGGAGGAAGAGATGGATTGCATTTTGTGTCTATTTTAAGTTTTAGGAG
This sequence comes from Punctoribates punctum, assembly GCA_034698165.1. NCBI lineage: Eukaryota > Metazoa > Arthropoda > Arachnida > Sarcoptiformes > Punctoribatidae > Punctoribates > Punctoribates punctum. The sequence continues at coordinate 6,613 of JAQGBD010000771.1, read as the reverse complement.
ACATCACACAAATATCATTTTGATGTAAATAGTTGTCAAAGTCTCAACTTTTCAAACATAAGGAACAGAATGAAACGCTTTTAATGTATTTGATTTAATGTTGGAGAGGATGCGCTCAAAAGCAGGCAATGCTTTCATTTAAAAAAGATTGCATTCAAACACTCCTTTGACCGCATTATTGCTTCTAATCATAGAATAATTAGACGATTAGGTCTTCAAATGGTTTGTATATGTTTTGTAAAAACTCATTCATCTTTCGCCAAACTCTTCTCAAATAAAACAAAGAACTGATTATTTGTGAAACAAAAATGTATTTCAATGCAAACAAAATGAATCACTTTTTTCTGTCATTAAATCGATTGGAGAGACTATGAATCAGTGACTAAAAAAAGAAAGCCGTCTCTTAAAGGCATTTAACTTTGAAGTTCAGCATAAGATTTATGAACAAAAATATTCTCTTGAAAAATTATCAAGTTTATCCAAATAAAAAGTTTTATATTAAGTTATCAAAAAATATTTGATTAGATTAGGCGCAAACCACATTGAATATTAACCTGGTCTATTTATAATTATTAAAAAAGATTTTTCAACCCCTTAGTCACTATGGCATAGATTATGAACCTCTGCTCGGGTTAAATAGAAAAAGACAAATGTTTTTATTGGATTTTTTTCTTAGATCATATAAGTGTTGCAAGTTAACTGATAATCATACTTATAGTCAATTAGAAACCATTGGCAACCATTGATTAGCTATTTTATAATTCAAATATTCAATTCAAATACATATTCAAATGTGATATCATTTTTTTGAAATTATAGATTGTGTTTAATATTTTGTAAACGAATCCTAATTTCATTTGACGTAAATATAATTAAATATAAAATAATTAAAAGAAAAGATAGTAAATAGTTTGCAAAATAAGTTAACATTTGGCTGAAGAGAAGAAATGACAAAAATTTGCATTTGAATTAAGAATCGAGTATTTGAGCCGAATTTTAGTCTCAAATATACAGTAGTTTTGAACAACGAATTCATCCGCAAAGCATTCGTTAATTTTGTTTATTCTGAGCTCAGTTTCTCTCGTAATTAGTGTTCATTTATTTCGAGTTCTATTTTGAGTGTAAATCCATTCTTTAATTACTTTGTATTCTATGATCAGCACAAAAAAAAAATTGAATTTTAATTTGGTTTGTGTTTAAAAATATAATGACTTTTATTAGATTTGTTTGACAATCAACACAAAGTGATTCTGATTACAATACTTATCTCAGAGAAGAAAAGTAATTTGTATGAAGACGGTGTGAGAATGAGCTAAGTTGTAGGGCACCCAGAAATTGGAAACTCGTTAAATCCGAATAAAACCAAAGGCTTTCAGGATATCAATAAGATTTAGTTTAATATTTGTATTGGAGTGAAATTTGTCGAAATGTGTCGAAATGTGTGCTCTATTAGTGTTTCAATCAAACATTTTATTGTAAATCCATTTCTTCGCTTTTAGTTCCACTAAATTAATTATTTTATGTTTGATTTGCGTCACGTATTGCACATACCATACAATAGAAGAGGCAGAAGGCATACCATTCCTTCACTATCAATAAAATTCTCATTTCTTCGGATCAACAAATGACAAGTTTTGGCTCTAATATCGTTTCGATTCTGTTTGGCATTCAATTGGATTCGAGAAATACTTCTTTAATGCATTTGAAACATAATCTTAAGAATTGAGTTAATATGATATACGATACGAATGATAAAAACAATTCCTTTATAAGGAATAAAATTGTTTTTCTCTAGAATTTTAATCAAGTTTAGTGAAAGTTTCTCCTAGGCTATTTGCACAACAAATATTTTCAAACAGAATTTTATATTTTCGATATATGGCTTTTAAGAAAATTTGCTCGATTATTGCAAAATAAAGTTTGGAAAAGAAAAATATTATTTTTAGTCATAATCAGGGATGTGCGGGGGCAGACCAATTCATATGGCTATCAATGATTTGAGCGTGATCACCCCCTTGGTTTTAATGCAGTGATGGCCAATCTACCAGACCTCGGGGGTATACATAGGATTGAAAAATTATGGGGTATTTTGGCTAAACTCCCCCCTTGGCCATCACTGGTTTCAATGGTTTTTATTAGATGTGGCGCATCACTGGTCGTAATATAAATCATGAAATGTAATGACAAAGAGTTTTAATGATGGCTTCGAGTTTTGAAATCCGGGTTTTGCTATGAATATTACATCACATGAATTATTGATACATATTTTGAAAAATACGACTTCAATAAAATGGTTGTCTTTTAAATTGGATCAATCGATGACAATCACGGACTCATTCCCTTTGAAAAACAAGTCAGTACTGCAGGAAAGTCTGATTTGGGGGACTGGACTCGAGTGGAGTAGAGTTGGCAAAAAAATTGATGACAAATGTCCTGTGTTTGTCATAATCCCCGCCATATTTCAATAATTGCTTTCGATAATCTAATTTGACTTGCACATTTGGCTTCATAAATATTCAATATTCAAATACTCAGAACTCTATTTGGAATTACTTTTTCATGTAATGGGCTAAATGCCAAACCAAAAGTGCTGGATCAATTTCAATAGAAATTCCAAATGGATTGGTGAAAAAGAAACTATCAAGCTTAATGACTGTAAAATTTCAAAGTTGTTCAATCAATTGAATGAACATAATTTAGTGGAGATATTCGAGGCCTTTATTATCGCGAAGCAAATGTTGACCAAAATATATTAACATTGAATTAAAGTCTTTGAGTTCTGACTCTTTTATATTAATATTGTATTCAATGATAAGTCGTTCGCTTTTATTATGAAAATCGATACCGAATTTCGACGATAAATAACTTTTGGGTTGAATTTCGTATTAGAGGAGAGAAACAGTTGTGAACTCATTTTATATCTGCATCGAAGACATCCAAGAAGTGATCAAATAATAAATACCCGATATTAGAGATAAGCTGATCAGCGAAACTCTAAACTGATCTGAAAATAGATTGATATTTATTGGATAAACGGCTATAAAAACGAGTTTAATATTACAACTATTAATGTGAAACACATTTTTTGATTGGGTGGAGACTCACCTCTCTTTCAATTTAGGTTCTAATATATGTTTTGTTTCATCTGATAGTTAGAGAAGAGGTATAAAAACTTCAATATAATTATTTGGAGCGGAATCACCACTAAAATAATGAGCCGTAAAAAATTAATTATGTTTTGAGTATTGTTTTCCATTAATTGCTAATAATATGCCATAAATTTAATGACTTATCCGTTGATAAGAAGTTTGGGCCCAAACGTAAAGAAAACATACGTCGAGTCAAATGATTTATTAATATTTCACACATTTCTGCAATTTATCGGAAAATGTTTCCCGAATTATGGCTTTCAAAGTGATTGCACTTTAATTTATTGTAGATCTGTATGAAAACAGACCCAAATCTGTGAGCAAAGGGGCGTTAAAATTGAAATTAATTAAATTCTTGAACTGGAAACGTATAATAAATACCTTTCTCCTAATATGAACTATGAGGAGCTTATCAATTAGCGAAATACAAAACTAAAAATAAAGCTATAAATCAGAGGCCAACGAATTAGTATAAAACACTTCGGATATTATATCCGTTGGTTTAAACATTTATTGTTTGTGCCGTTTGTTTGAGAGTGAAATGCCGTAAATCAAGAGTTTTTAGTTATTTATAGGGAGTCATCGTTTGCAACACAATTCACTTAACTCTATGCTCTCTGACTATTATACCGGACTCTTCTCCCTTACGATTGTCTTTAGTTTTACATATTTGCTTACAAAACATGTGCCACTTTTCGAGTGCTCTGCAAATACAAAACAGTATATACTCCGAGAGCTATAACTGAAGAGAAACGACAACAACCCAACCGTAAAATAAAGAGTGAAATACAATAAATTGAATTTCTTTTTTGCCAACAAATTTATTACAGAAGCGATAGAAGTGGTCCACAAATGCAATGTTTTCTGTATTTAAACGACAATACAAAGTGTATGACTCGCAGCTCAGAGTCACTAATATTCCGTTTTATGTTACTTTAGACCAGATTTTACTCCAAGAGTTTCAATTCAATACCAATTCCTCTAAAGAGCTATTATTTATGGAAATTATATTTCATTTCACTTTTGAAAAATGGCGTAAAAACTTTTGAACGAATAATTTGAAGGAAAAGTTTAAACGGAAAATACATTTCAATGCATCAAAAATAAGACAAACAATGGCTTCAATTTTGTCGTTTGAATGTCGCTCTGAGTTTAGTTATGCGGAAGAAAACCAAATATTTCCACAAACAATAAGACTCTGGAGAGAGAAAAGTCGTTTGAGTCGTCCCTCTATTTATTTCATATAACTTTTTATTTTGTAGTCTTTACTTCTCTTCCAAACAGTCATTACTGGAAATAATTACAATAATAAAAGATCAGAATATTCTTGGAAAAAAAATTAAATGAATTTTGTTCAGAAAAAGATGTCTTATACTAAGGAAAGATTTCCAACAAAAGGAAAGGGAGAGAAGGGGGATGGGATGGGGATAGAGAGACAGAGACCAGAATATAAAATTTGAGAAATGTTTTCGAATATTTTATATTCAAATAGTGAAGAGATTTGTAGATTCGAAGAACTCCAATGAAAAGAGCTTTCATTGTGAGCTTCTTTTGACCCCTTGAAAGAGATGAACCAAACAATCAATAGATAAAATCCAAATCTATGGCTATATATAAATCGGACCACAGATTGATTTGGATTTGATTAAAGAAGTGATGCGAATAAATGTGAGTTATATCTGAATAATAGAACCAATTTGTTAGACATAGAGCCCAACCATAAGCCTCCAAACGGCGAACAAATTCTTACAAACTATTAGTGAACTCTAACAGAAGAATAGTATTAATAAAAGACGAAAAAGTGATTAATTTGAAGTCAAAATATTTACGACTGGTATCAGAAATACCGAAAACACAATAAATTGAGATAAGGTTTGAATATTAATTGTTTGTCTTTTTCATTACAAGACATCAAATGACAAATGGATTCACTTTGAACCACATATTAATGATTAGTAAAAGTTGTGATATTAATGAGCTTTGAAAGCGTCGACAGGAATGGAGAACAGAATGATTCTAATCATAGATATTCCCAGAATTGATGAATTGGCAAAATATGATATCTGTTCTAAATACCAAACACATTCTTCTCCCGATAGTCTTAAGCTTTACCTATGAATTTATTATTGACATAAGCCTTACCCTCTTCAGTATTAATTCCAGACCAGGCCTCACGAATATATGAAATCAGACGTCTCGGGAGTGATTGAAAAGGCTTTTCTTTGTTTTTGATTATGCTTTGAGTCAATAGTTTGTGCTGTCCCTGCATTTGACGACAACCGGCTGAAGATTGAGTGATGTCGCGGTGCCGGAGTCTGCGACTCGACGACTGGGTTGATACCATTCCACCGTACATGCTTATTTGTACTTGGTTAGTCTTCAAGCAATAAATCACATCAAAGGACAGAATCAGATCAAAAACAAAATAAAGTCAACGAAATTTCGGCGACACTTATGTCTTAACATTTCGTGTAATTCACTCTTTAATTAATATTCTCATTGACTTTGGGCTCAATTCGATGGTTTATTCCTCAGACAGGTCTCAGAATTACTCAGAGAATATGTTGACAAGTTAATGATGTTGGTGCTTTTGATGGTGTTGATGGTGCTCATCATGTTCATCATTCAAGGATTTCTGCATAACTTTTCAAATATCGTCCACATTAATGATAGGTTTTAATGCATTCAAAGACTATATGAACACGATTTTCATGGCATATAATGAATTAAGCTTTTCGTTGAAAACAGTTTTTAATTATTATTCAGAATATATGAACACAAACTAAAGACAAACATTTGTTTCATTTTGACTCAAAAATCATTTATAACAGAAATGAGTGGAATTTAAAGCACAGGATATTTAAGAATTTGTTCGAAAAATAAACATTTATATCACTGTCTTTACAATTAATGTTAGTTTTTTCCATAAACCACTTTAAACAGAAAACATTTGGATTTCTATTCACATCAACGAAATTATTTTACTTTGAAATTAATGATGAGATAAGAAAAGATATTTTTCAACAGAGGATTCCATCATTTCCTCAATTATTCTCATTTAGTTTCTTCAAAGGTATTAAATCCGATGTATTATCGAAGTAAATACCATAAGAAGAAGGCATTTGATGAAAGTTCACATTCAATGATACATTTGTTTGAATACACAACAAATGATAAACACTTTTTTGATTATATTTTGTTTAACTTTATTTGAATTTTTAGGGAATATTAATCATTGAATTAAAGCCATGAATAAGTTGGAAGAATGAGATCTGGAAGTGTTGCTCAAATACATGTCCACATATATGAACTAGCTTAATTGATATGAAATTCTGTTTGGATTGAAGACACGATTAGCTGCGCCGAAGTCAAGACTCTTATCATTGAGTTCTGTGGGATCTAAATAACGGCAATTGAAAGTGAAATAAACAAATGTTCAAAATACCAGACTTTTAAACTTTAAT
>JAQGBD010000770.1:0-23379 GCA_034698165.1 Punctoribates punctum | reverse complement strand
CAAGTGTTGAGTGGTCTGAAATTCTAGGGAAAGGTAACACTGTTTGCGTAGAGGCCGTGATTTATGCCATAATAATAATGTGAGTGCTTTCGAGTGGTTTACAAACGAAACTCAAAATAAAAATAAATAAAAAATTAAAAAATTATTTTTGAATTACATCTGATTTGTGAGAAGAGTACTGACTTTCGCCGGTTTATAATGTTTTGAATATTACCTCAAATATATTATTTACACATTTTATTCATCAGTTTGTGAGATAAACAACGAAATTAATTAAACTTTGACCAGGGATGTAATTTTTAATCCTAAGTGGCATTTTTACCTCGCCTAAATACTAGCTGTATATAATTATTTAATCTTGTTTGTTTTTCTAATCAAAATATACGCTGAATACTCGACTATTTTAATAAGAGTTTAATTTTTACTCAAGTTTTACATATATTTGAATGCATTTAATCGATTTGTGTGCAATTTATCTTGATAATTACTCAAATTATTCAAATACTGTGCTCGTGGCTAAACTCTTCGAATAAGTAAGTGATAAATTTCCTTTCACCAAGCTCATCCATTTGATTGAATGGCATTTTTAACGCATTATTCACCGAATTATCGATGAAAATGATTTTAACTGAATTTCTCAGAAAATTGAGTCACAAAAGTAGAAAAACAAGAATTGCATTAAAACTGCATTTAATCTGTTTTTCAAATCAAATCTCTATTGTATTCAAACCCATGAAAAGCGAGAAAAAGGTTGAGAACAGACTTTAAAACCCGTTTTTCTTCAAACTGGAGATCATATTCACCGATAAAAGGGTTGGAAATACAAATAGTATTATTCAATTCAAAGCTCTTGGTATATATCAATCAAATGTCTGGCAAATTCTGGTTTTTTAATTCAAATTCAATGAATTTTTCGGTTCAATTACTTCCACTAAAACACTGCCATTGTATTCATCGCCCACTTTATCCTCAAATAAAAAGTTTTCAAATCGTTTATTGTCTTATGTTTTAGGCTTCAAATCCTTGAACCGAATGTGCTTTTTATGAATACATTTCATAGTTTTATTCACGTATTATATTATATCATATTTTCCATTGGAATCGATATTTAAATGTAAACCTAGAGCTCTATTCTGTGCTCTTTTTAAAATATTACTCAAATTATTGGTTTTTAGTAATAAATTATTATTACTAATAATAATAATAATAATAATAATATTGAAAGCCTTGAATTTTGGCTCTAATTTCACAATTCATTGAAAAATTCTTGAACTGTCATTCGAGACATGTTTTGCTAGATATAAATTTTAATCCTCGTGTTTATATGTGATCTAGTTAATCTTCCTTAAAAATGATGGCACCGACCACTTCATTGGAAACGGTGACAATTGTGAGGCCTCTTAAGGTGAGTAATAAATGGATTCTTTGAATTATTTTCAATAATCGTATTCAGTGTTTGTTTAATATTTCGCTAAATATTTGCTTTTTTTCATTTCTGTATATTATTTCATATAATGGTTGAGTCAAACATTTGAAAATATTTTTTATTCGCATTTTATGTACTTTTCGTGACTTTCGGTGTAATCCGTAACCAATAGTCTGTAAAAAGTGTTGAATTTTCGGTAAATTAGCAAAACTCATGAACTCCTTCATAATGATATCAAAACCCATTCTTCTATTAAGACTTCAAATGTAAAAATCATTAAAATAATTGCCTTAAACTTGTGTCAAAACATTTGTTCGGAGATATAATTAATTTTGAAAACGTTTAACAAATCTTTAATTGTTTTTCTCCGTTTGTGTTAACATTTGTTTGCTTAGAAATCCTATCAATAGATCAGTAGATCTGTTGAAACGATTCCAGAGATAAGTATTTGAAATATTCTTCACTTAACTATTGAAAGACTTATTGCAATCCATGGATTCAATTCCTGTTCTGGTTTTGAGACCAAATTTATAGCTTTCCAAATGCGTTGCCCTTAAAATAGATTTGATTAGTGAACAGAATAAAAAACAGAACTCTTTTCCCCAAAGAGATTAAAATAATCGTATTTTGAAAATTATTACTCAAATTAATCTCAATTTTTTCAAAACCTATTCAGAAAACGAAATGAAAGTTAATTTGAATAAAGAGTTTCTCTTAAAATTGATGACAAGACTATTCCTCAATGGATTTCCTCCTAAATTGGTTTTCTTAACACAGAAAAAAAATCTATATTCTGAGCGAAAATTAATGAAAGAATAATAACTAAACTAATCAACAGAAATATAAATGAATTGTCAGAAGTGTGAGTTCCCTCCGTCCCCTCCATTGCCCTCCTGTGCTGTGAGTTTTGTTAACTATAAGCCCATTGTTTTGATCCGAGAATTGTTGTACAGAAAGAGCTAACTATTCGTGTGTTGAGAAATGTGAATACATTTGTGAACCAATTTATCCACTGCTCTGTCAGGTCTGTCCTTTTCCTACAGTTATGTTGCAGTGAAGCGTTATTAAGGGCGTACCACTCAATACTGAAAACTGTAAGCGTTCTCTCATATTCTATGCCCTGTCCTCTCATTCCTATGTCTGTTTCATTCGCATCACTCACTGAAAACAGGGTCTGAGTTGGCTCTCTGTCTCTCACTCGGAGTTGTCTCAATTGCCGGCCCCCTCTGTTCGCTGTGTGCCGGCGCTCATGTCTATCCTTATATATGGCAGAGAGTATTACTTACTCTACGAATCCAATAGTTTATTATTTTTTGCTCCGCTTTGATATGTCGTTTGCAGAGAGAATCCATAGAATCGTATGGGAAAAGCATAGACCCATAGTTGGTCTATAGAATCCATTGTTGGACTATATGTAGTGCTCTTGTATTCCGACACTCCGTTTACACTCAAATAATTGATTTTTGAGCAAAACTCTCACTTCTATTATAATATAATTTTCATTATTTAAGGAATTCATTTATTATATCAATCATTGCATTAAAAGTATTGAACATCAGTTCAAAGATTATTTTTTACGCCACATATTAATCAAAAGTAAATCTGTTTTTGGCTCTTATTCTGAGCCCAAATGAATATAAGTTTCGACACATTTGATCTCAAAAATCATGTATTACTCGATTTGAGTTAAAGTATTGACGAAATATTCAATCAATGAATCGCTATATTAGTAGAAAAAGACATCGATTCTCAATATGACAACCAATTGATGTACAAAAATAGTCAATCAATAGTCGGGTGAAAGTATTATCTATTTTTCTGGTGATATATTTGTTCAACTAATTGAACACTTGTTAAGTAACGAAATAAATTTGTAATGAAATTACGCTAAAACCGCTGTCATATCGCTTCAAAATATCAATCCATCGCTTATTATATGAGATATTAGTCTATGAAATGATGTGTTAATTCTGTGCCGCATATTATCGTTGAATACATTACTCCTCATAATAAATAACAGCAATCATTGTCTCATATAATGAACGGTTCGGCTCTTCGACAAAATATCGTTAGTTTTGGAAATCCTCTTCTCGTTAATGATAACAATTGTGGCCAACAAATGAATCCATATTTGAATCGACAAAACCCACAAAATGAGTACCAGATTGAAGAACATTTAGAAGTGATTGAGGAACGGGTGCCGGGATGTTGTTTCATATCCACAATTTGGCGCCGCAACTGCAATATATTCCGGGTCTGAACAAATGTTAAGACAATTTATTCTGTGCTCCCTTTCCTGCCCACTCTCTCGTTATTATAATTTATTTGTCTGTTTATGTCTTCCTCTGCTTTCCTCCTCTCTATTGTTATTCCAATTTTGTTGTCATTTTCCAGACGTTTGACTCAATCCTCAGACATAACACAATTATCATTATCTGCCATCAAATGAATAATTGGACAGATGTTATGCCACTTCTGCCACCAATTCTTGCCTTTCATATAATTTCACTCAATTTATATCTATTTTGCTGTTTCTCTGAATACGATTTTACAAATAATTCAATAATTATCTGATATTTGTATTGAGAATGACATCAATTCTGACACTATTTTCATCCGAACTCTTTCAGGTCATTGCATTGATTTGTAGTTTTTTCGTTGATTTTCTGATGTTATTGTGTTTATTATCGACCAACTGGTTGACCACAAATAAATATAGACAGGGTTTGTGGCAATACTGTATAGACGCCGACAGTCCCAGACCTCTGCCTTTCGGACTATTGGACGGCGACGGATGTCATTGGGGTAGAGATGCAGGTATTCTATCCCTCAATTCAATGATTATTTTAGATCTTAATTCTATTGGGTCTGTCCGTTGAACAGCATATATACGTTTGTCGGGTTTCTTCTGTGTGGCCTGTTTTGTACTCTCCTTCACGGCAACTATTTTGACCGCTTTGGGTCTGTCCAGTCGTGACCACAACAGGAAATACACATTTTATCGATTCGCGCTTTACATAAATTTAGCGGCGCGTAAGTCATGTCTTCTTTTCCTGTATTTACCAATTATTCTGACCATCTTTTCCTCGATGACAGTGTTGGCAGTGATAGTGGCGCTGACATTATATCCGGCCTTTTTCTATAACGAGTTACACCACTCGGACTTAGTTCCGGCCAATCGTCCGCTTTGGTACTTCGGTTGGGCGTACGGCGTGGGCTGGGGTTCGGCCATATTCCTAATAGGAGCCACTCTTTTACTGGTTTGTGACAAAGAGACCGAAGAAATCTATTATAAAGAGAGAACTATTCTCCACAATAACCACAACGGGTCTAAAGGTTAAGAATCTCCGATGAAAAGCGACTAAAATCTGACAAATATTGAGCCCAAAGACGTCTTAACTCTAATGCAACTGAAATTACATCTCATTTAAAGACAGACTTATTATCAGTTTTTCTGAAGATATTTAGTTTTGTTTTGAAATTTATTTTAATTTATTGTATGAAAAAAGAGTGAGAATTACCGAAACAATTGTATTATAAGACAAAACAAAATCAGAAATTATATCGCATTTCAGTAATCAATAACTTATTTATTAATAATAATTATATTTAAAATTCATTATAAATCAAAAAATATTTACTAATCTTTTGCTCTCATATTCTCTGAAACGATATAAAGAAGAAAATGAATAAAATTATTGCGTTTTTTCTCAAAACTTCTTTCAAAAACACCTATCAATCGAGTGATGGACGAGGGGGTGGCCAATGGCTTGAGTGTTATGGCCTACCCATAAGCTCCAAACATTCCTAATATACCCTACCCTACGGCTTCCCATCTAAAGAGATCAGATCTCTTGTATTCCTTCCATCAGATGATTTGAAAAACGATTAAAAATTTATTTCTCGAATAAACTCAAAAAATACAAAAAGTTTTGGCAAAACATTATTTAAAAGACTTTCCCTAAAACACCAATAAATAGCTCAGAATTAGAGGAAAACCTGTTTAAAAAAAATTAATAATTTATTCAATAATTAATGAAACGAAAACAGATTTGTTAACAAATATTGCACTTTCATAGAAGGAGTGCCCCCACACTAACACATGAAGAACACGGATCCCAGAGTTGTCTCTTTGAATAAAATTACAAAACATTTGTCGAATAAATAAATTTGATCTAAAAATAAGTTCTTCGGTCTGTCAGACGATTCGGGTAATGCCCGGCAAGAACTTCGGTTCAGTCAAAGAGATAGAAATCAGATAAAAAATCCCGAAATAGAGGTTCAGTTTCGCCATTTGTCGGGGAAGGTGTCGGAGATGTCCGCCGCGAAACTGTTTCTCTAATTTGAATGCCGTCGGAAGTGTTATTAATGGCAAACAAAGCCACAAAGAGTACCGAATACTCAGAACACAGAACAGAATATATGGGATAAACAATAAGAGGGCAAACAAGATGTGTGAAGCAGACTGTCCTATAAGTATGGCGAGAGTCACACAACCGGCCCTCTTGTCTGATTCAATGTCACGGGTGTTGTTCGAGTGAAGGATGGCCTCAGTGTTGAGGGCCAGGGGTATGGCGTATATCAATGTCATCAGGTCTATGGTTCCTATCGTTTGACATAAAAATTACTTTTCTTTTGAGGAAAACAAACCAAAAATCAATTACCCGTTTGTGACATAAATGAGTAGAGAACAGATACCGGTCCAAATGTCAGCATAATTAGGACGTCCCCTAACGCTATGTACTTAAGGCCAATACCACCCGTATAGAGAAATGAAGAGGAAATGCCTCCGAAGTAGACCAGTGCTAACAACTCCATTCTGACCCGACTGACGAACACAACCACAACGAAACCGATGCAACCGATTATATAGAATACAACTCCTGAGGAGACAAAAGTGATGACAACACAGTGGGGATGCACTCAGAAGGGCTCATACCTAAGTTGACCACTTCTTCTGGAGTGAGGATGTGGTCCACTAGAGTTCTGTCGTCTGACCGCCTCTTAGAGTCAATACCTCTCATGAAATCGCAGTAAGTGTTGACCAGATTGCCGGCCGCGTGAACCGACACCACAGTCAAGAGTGTGGCCACCAGAGTGACCAAAGAGAAGGCCTCTGTGCTCTTGTAGGCCAAGACAGAGCCCATTAGGACGGGGGTGAGAGAGGCAGAGAACGACCAGGGTCTCAGTGCCACCAAATAATGGTGACAACGAGTCCACCAAATCCATCGCATTATATAAATAATTAAAAATAACTTTTTCTTCAAACAAAATAATTAAATTAAATAACAATTAAAAGTAGAAAACAATTCACTAAAAATCAGTGGATTTTTGTGTTTAGTTTTATTAAAATTGAAGTAAAAATATTTCATAAAATCGGTGATTAAAATATCAATTCCTCTCTCAGTGAAGACATATCTGGCAGTCATCCGAATGACACGTGAATCAAAATTTTAAATTAGCTTGCTTATTAATGCTGATTAAAAATTCACACCTTGGAAACACTAATTAATAAACTAAATTAAAAAAGTATTAATAACGCGCTTTTCATTTGATGCCACTCTTCAACTAACAAATGCCAAGATTATTCATTTTTTCAATACACTGAACCATCAATTATGTGGCGAAACAGAGACCGCACTCATTATTAATATAAATTTAAAAAACAATTAATTAATATTACTATCCTTTTAGATAAACCAAATTTAACTTGTAAAATTTATTAGGCAAGTAAACTTTTGGATCGATGTCTTTTTTACGATGACAAGACCTATTAAGCGAATGTCCTTGAACATTTCCCAAACCTGTATTTCGCTTCATTACAGACATTATTATTGAACGAAAATATTGTTTACTTTTTCTTTAAAATCGTTTGTTTTGATACTCAGTTAAAAAACCATTAATTCTGTGATTCATTAAAGACATAAAAATAAGAGATAATAGTCATGTCTTTGACCGCTGACTGAAACCACTTGTTGTTCAATCAATTGATCCAATCGTGTGATAAAAGATGTCGAAAAGTGTGCTGCCGGTGGTCAGACTGGACACCCCTTCGTCGGACTGTCTCTTCGAGTCGGTTATCGGCAATGCGTTGACTGAACTCAGATCCAGAGATGAGATAAGACGTAAAAAAGCCATAATATGTTTGCAACAGTATATCAATCAAGACATGAGCGAAGTCTCCGACGAAGAGCTCAAGTCTTTCTATGACTTATCGATAACCAAGATATTTGACCTGATGTTGGGCTCGGGAGCCAACAACGCCAATGACATCAAAGCCGGTATTCTTTTGATGTGTATTCTTCTGGACTCGATGTCATCGTTGGTCGATAAGACCAAACCCGTGATATGCGCGCCGTTTGCTAACCATTTGCGAAATCTTAATCATAACTTCTCTGATGGAGAACTCCTGGATCTGTCGGCGCTGGCCGTCGGCAAAATCGCCATCAATTCGGGTTCAGTTACCCCTAATTTTGTTGACTTTGAGATCAGACGCGCCATTGAATTGATATCAACCGACAAAAATGAGACAAAAAGACATTCGGCGGTAATGATTGGATTAATAAATATAACCTTGATAATTTCATTCAATAACAATCTGTATCCCAACAAACAGGTCCTCAATTTGCGTGAATTGGCAAACGTGACGCCCACTTACTTCTTCAGTCACGTCAACCTCTTCTTCGACAATATATTTCTGGCAATAAATGACCCGAAAATACGAGACTCTGCTGTGTCTGCCCTTCGGTCGGCTCTCTATGTGGTCGCCGAACGGGAAAGAGTGTCACAAGAATTGAAGGACAATAAGTCCCGAATCGATCAACAGATCCCAAATTGTTTTAAGACCTGCTATGAAGAAGTGGTCAAAGGTTTTGAGAGTCGGGAGAAAAGCACTCAAAAAGAAAAAGAGGACAAAATCCAGGCCTCACTCCTAATCCTCAACGAACTGTTGCGCTGTTCTAATGACTCCGGTATTCACTCCATTCCTGGTTTGAATGAATTCATATCTAATTAATTGTCTTCTTCTTCTTCAGTGGATCTGATTTGCAGAGAATTGGAGTATAAATACAATCAAATAATCGAAAGTCAGAGCAATACTCGAAGCAGTCAATTGTCGCGACTCTTCAGAACTCACACTAATATTCAAAACCATCCGACAGTCCCTTCCTATGGCTTAAGAGATTTGAATTCTGTTGTCAAATATCATAAAGAGATGGGTATCGCACCCATCCCTTCCTCACAACACAAGTAAACAATTATTTTCACTCAAATTCACAGAAAATACTTCAATTGATTTATTCTCTGATATCAGATACAAACCTCCGAAGCAGAGCCAGTCCTGCCGTCAGCTCCTATTAGATAATTTTGATGAGTTGTGCTCTCAAGTGATGTTTCAGTTGGGCTGCAAAAACACAATGAATATAAACCACGTCCTCTTAACAGTGATTCCAAGTCTGGCCGCTTTAAATCCGGATCAGTTCGCCGCCAAAAAGAGCCAATATATCAAAGAGTCAATCAATTATCTGCTGAACAATTTGCGTATATCTCCCGCCCGGTCCTTAGCCTTCATATCTTTGGGTAATTTTCACTTCAAAACTGATCAATAATTTGATAAAACTCTTGACTTTTCAGGACTTTTGGCGATATCTATAAAGAATGTAAAACACGATATTCTTAAACAACATTTGCCTCAAATAATGCAAACCATTCGCCAAACACTTCCGCCAAAAGAACAGCCGAAGAAGCGTTTGTCACAACCGGATCCGGCGGTCTTCACTTGTATAGCGCTGTTGAGTCAGGCGGCCGAAGATCTCATCAAAAATGACATCAGAGATATGTTGGACTCAATGCTCTCCACCGGACTCTCCGAAGCATTGGCCGCAGCACTGCATGAGATTTCCAAATACATACCTTCGCTCAAGAAAGACATTCAGGACGGTCTGCTCCGAATGCTGAGTCAGATACTAATGAAAAAGGCGTTTACACTGCCCGGTGTCCCAAAGCAATTGCAACTTAGCTCAGGATCCGTCAACACTGAGCCAACAGATGTTCAGGTATTCCGTATTTCTATTCAATGGTCTTTTTTAATGATATTTTGATTTCAGACTACAATTCTTGCCCTCAAAGTGTTGGGTCAGTTCGACTTTGAGCCCCGATCTCTGATTCAGTTCGTCCGCCACTGCGCTGACACTTATCTGACTGATGAGAGCCGAGAAGTGAGATTACAAGCGGTGCACACCTGTTGTCAAATACTGACGCCGGCGCTCATGAAAATACAGTCAAAACATTCCCAAACTCTGGTCGTTACCGTTCAGGTGAGGAATGGCTAAACATCCCTTTCAAGTCATATAATAAGTGATTACTCTTTAGGATGTTTTGAGTAAACTATTGACTGTCGGCATAACTGATCTGGACATCAATGTCCGCTATTCAGTGCTCTCCAGTCTTGACGAGAGATTTGACATACACTTGGCTCAGGCCGAGAACCTGAACGCTCTGTTCATTTGTCTTAACGACGAAGTGTTTGAGATAAGAGAGTTGGGTCTCTGCACTATTGGACGGCTCAGTAGTCTAAACCCGGCTTACGTTATGCCATCCCTAAGAAAGGTTAATCTCAGCTATTGTTGTCTATAAGCAAATCAAAGACTAATACTCTTTGAAAACAGGTTTTACTTCAATTACTGACAGAATTAGAATATTCTGGGATTTGTCGGAACAAAGAACAGAGCGCTAAGATGTTGGGCCACTTGTTGGCCACAACGCCCCGACTCATCAGACCCTACACCGAACCAATACTCAAAGTATTTTTACCAAAGCTCAAAGACCCGGCTCAGTCAGTGGTGACAGCAGTCCTCTCTGCAATCGGGGAACAGGCAATAGTGGCCGGCATTGAAATGCGCAAATGGATCGACGAATTGTTTCCAATCATTTTAGACGCTATTCAGGACTCGTCTTCGCACCAGAAACGGGAGACAGCACTCTGGACTTTGGGCCGACTCGTGGAGAACTCGGGTTATGTGGTCGAACCCTATTGGAAATACCCCAACCTTTTGGACATTTTATTCAATTTACTTAAGTCTGAATCGACTCAAAACTCTCAACTTATAAGACGAGAGACGATTCGAGTGCTCGGACTGATCGGAGCGGTCGACCCCTATCGCCATAAAGTCAATTTGGGAGTTATTGATCAGTCAGGGGATCCCCTGATAGCTCACGACCCGGTCATTGAACAGGAATTCCACGCTCACGAAATGCTGTCTAACCTGTCCTCCACTTTTGATGACTTCTACTCAGCACAGGCTATATCTACACTAATGCGAGTCATGAGAGAGCCTGCCCTCAGTGGTCACCACACAATGGCTGTGCAGGCGGTGGCCTTCATATTCAATGTTTTGGGTGTCCGGTCGGTGCCATACATTCAACACGTTTTACCCCCTTTTATAAATGTGATCCGAACGGGAGAACCCCATATCAGAGAAGTAATTCCCATTTAATTGCTCTCAAAATTGTCTTTTAATCAAATGTTTGGATCCGACCGACAGTTCCTTTTGCAACAATTGGGACAAATGATAGCAATCGTCAAAATCCATATCAGAAACTATTTGGAAGACATCTTCCGAGTGGTCCGCGAGTTCTGGACAACCAATTCTCCGATGCAGACCACTCTCATCAATGTTGTCGAACAGATTGTTATAGCACTGGGAGGAGAGTTCAAAATTTATGTCCCATTTCTGATACCTCACATTCTTCGTGTGTTTGCATACGACAAGAGTGTCAGAAGGAGTGTCACCGTTAAGCTCTTGAGTAATACTTCTTAGGCTTTATTCCTCTCCTGTATTATCTCTAATTTGAATTATCTTTCAGATGCACTGCAGAACTTCGGCACCAATTTAGACGATTACTTACATCTGTTGATCCCTCCAATTGTCAAACTCTTCGACTCGAGTGATATCAAAGACAATGAGGTGAAGATCGCAGCGCTTAAGACAATTGATGTCCTCTTAGAAGACTTGCAAATCACAGATATGTCGCCCCGTATTATACACGCCATCGTCAGAACAATTGATAACTATCCCAACGATAGGGTTTGTTATTCTGTCCACAATTGTTGATATTTTAATCATTCGGTGGTTTGTTTAGGATTTAGTAAATCAAGCGATGGATACGTTGTCTGCAGTCGTCCTCCAACTGAACCGTCGCTATCAGATGTTTATTCCAATGGTCAGTAAAGTCCTATTCAAGCATAAGATCAGTCATCAGAAGTACGATATTCTGGTCAATAAAATAAGTGACGGCGCCTCCACTATTGCTGAAGCAGAGGAAGACCCTATTCTGTTCAGACGTACACTCAAAAGAGGGCGAAATCAGATTAAGGACTCGTCCGGATCTGTTCCCGACCCGAAACGCAATCCGGTCCTATTGAAGGATTTGCGGAGGGCGTGGCAACAGTGCCCCCGACGCGTCTCCAAAGAGGATTGGTTGGAATGGCTTAAGATCTTAAATATCGATCTAATTAGAGAATCGCCGGCTTTGGCCCTCAGATCCTGCTTTCCATTGGCTCAGGCGTGCAGTTCAGTGGCCAGAGATCTGTTTAATCCGGCGTTTCTCAGCTGTTGGAACGAATTGAGTGATGATCACCAACAGGTTAGACATCCATTGCCTCTATTTCTTATGAATCTAATCACTTGTTTATGACCTCAGGAACTGTTAGCGTTAATACAGGAGGCACTCGTCCAACAGGACATCCCTGAAGTCACCGGAATCCTCTTGAATTTGGCTGAGTTTATGGAACACGTAGACAGAGGACCCCTTCCTCTCGATGAGAAGACATTAGCCGAGAGAGCGATCAAATGTCGGGCTTTTGCTAAAGCGCTTCATTACAAAGAAGAGGAGTTTCATAAGGGGCCGACCACTGAGGTGTTGGGGGCTTTGATTAGTATAAACAATAAACTACAACAATCGGAAGCAGCGGTCGGTGTCTTAAAGTACGCCAACAAAAACCAATTGAATGACATCGAAGTGAAGGAGCGCTGGTATGAGAAACTCCACGACTGGGAGAACGCACTGAAGGCCTATAAACTGAAGTACGACAGAGACCCCAAAGACTTCGAGTCAGTGGTCGGACAAATGCGTTGTTTGGAAGTCCTCTCCGAATGGAATAAGTTGTATAACTTGGCGCAGGCCTCCTGGCCTGAGGTCACCCCCGACAACAAACAAAAGATGGCCCGAATGGCGGCCACCGCTGCCTGGGGTTTGGGTCACTGGCAAAACATGGAGGAGTACTCTAAAAACATATCGTCAGAGACACCGGACTCAGCCTTCTATCAGGCGATACTTCAGGTCCATTACCAGAACTACAGCAGAGCGCAGACCCTTATAGACAAAGCGCGGAAACTCATTGACACTGAGCTGACGACTATGGCCGGCGAGTCATACAACAGAGCCTACGCACCAATGGTTCAAATCCAGATGATGTCGGAGTTGGAGGAAGTCATTCAATACAAGTTAGTCCCCGAACGAAGAGAAATGATTAAACAGAAGTGGTGGACACGACTCCAAGGCTGTCAACGGGCTGTCGAGGACTGGCAGAAGATATTGCAGGTCCACTCTCTAGTCCTGCCCCCACACGACGATATGCGCTCATACCTCAAGTTCGCCAAATTGTGTCAACGAAGTGGTCGACTCCAACTGTCATACCGTACATTAGTGTCACTGCTGGACACCGACCCCTCAAATATAGCCACTGGTGTTCCCCTCCCAACCACTTACCCAATGGTTACCTTCAGATATATCGAACATTTGTGGATCTCTGGTCAGAAGGAGGAGGCGTTCAACCAATTGGCGCACTTGACTCAAGTGGCGCTAATCCCGCAAAACATCCACTTCTTAGCCAACGATGAGTTACAACAAACACAACAACGAAACGAATTAAATAAACTGCTTTCGCGCTGTTATCTAAAGTTAGGCCAATGGCACGAAAGCCTTCAGGGAATTAACGAGAGTTCGATTCCACTGATTCTTCAGTATTACGCGGCGGCCACCGAACGGGACCAACACTGGTATAAGGCGTGGCATTCCTGGGCTTACATGAACTTTGAAGCCGTCAACTTCTTTAAGGTTCGATCATTTCATTGACTTAATCAAGATTTTAGTAATACTTCTCTTCCTGTTTAGGGTTTGCAAACTTCAAATGAGGGCCAATCACCCACAGAGCCGACCGCCTCTTCCCCTGTGGTTCCTGTAGGTCCCGTCTCTATTCTTCCTTTGAAAACAAAATATGTTCGCGAATATGCCGTCCCTGCAGTCCGTGGATTCTTCCGCTCCGTGTCTTTATCTCACGGATCTAGTCTTCAGGACACACTTCGTATTCTTACCCTTTGGTTCGAAGAGGGACAGCATCAGGAAGTGTATGAGGCCTTAGCCGAAGGCATCAAAACTGTTCCAATAGAGACATGGCTTCAGGTATGGGTTGAGTTCACAAAACAATAGTAATAAATGTTTATCTCATTTAATCTTCAGGTCATTCCTCAACTGATCGCACGAATCGACGCCAGCCGTCAAATCGCTCGTCTTATCCATCAGTTGCTGATAGACATCGGCAAACATCACCCGCAGTCACTCATATATCCCCTGACAGTGGCCTCAAAGGCTTCCATTCAGGGACGACAGGCAGCGGCCAAAAAGATCCTGGACATAATGCAAGTCCATTCACCAAATCTGGTCCAACAGGCAATGCTTGTCAGCGAAGAGCTTATTCGTATCGCCATTCTATGGCACGAGTTATGGCACGAAGGCCTCGAAGAGGCGTCCCGTCTATACTTCGGCGAACGTAATGTCAAAGGAATGTTCGATATTTTAGATCCGTTGCATCAGATGTGCGACAGAGGACCGCAAACCATGAAAGAGATGAGTTTCAATCAGTCATACGGTCGCGATCTTCAAGAGGCTCAGGACTGGTGCCGGTCTGTCCCCCCATTCGACTATCTGTTGAATTGATTTTAAAACTATTCTTCTCTGCAGAACATATCAACGCACCGGTAATGTCAAAGACCTGACCCAAGCCTGGGATCTCTATTATCATGTATTCAGACGAATATCCAAACAATTACCGCAATTGACTTCTTTGGAACTGCAATACGTGTCACCAAAACTAATGGCATGTCGTGACCTGGAGTTAGCAGTTCCCGGTTCTTACAATCCTAACCAACCGCTCATTCGAATCGCAAAAGTCGAGTCCCAACTGCACGTCATAACCAGCAAACAGAGGCCACGAAAGCTGTCGATCAAAGGCAGTGATGGACGCGATTACATGTTTTTACTCAAAGGTCACGAAGACTTAAGACAGGACGAGAGGGTTATGCAGTTATTCGGTTTAGTCAACACTCTTCTCATAGGAGATCCCGAAACCTCTCAACGAAATTTAGGTAAACCATTGCATTCACTCCCGACTCTCATTCATTCAAATTGTGTTCATTGGAATAGCTATACAGCGCTATGCAGTCATCCCTCTGTCGCCCAACTCTGGTCTGATAGGTTGGGTCCCGCACTGCGATACTCTCCACACTCTTATCCGCGATTATCGCGAAAAGAAGAAAATTCTGCTCAATATTGAGCACAGGGTTATGCTCCGAATGGCGCCCGACTACGACCACTTGACTCTACTCCAAAAGGTGGAAGTCTTTGAGCACGCCTTAGAGCACACCAATGGCGACGATTTGGCAAAACTCCTGTGGCTTAAGAGTCCCTCTTCTGAAGTCTGGTTCGATCGGAGAACTAATTATACCCGAAGTTTGTCTGTGATGTCAATCGTTGGATATGTTTTGGGTTTGGGTGACAGACATCCCTCTAATCTTATGTTAGACCGAATGTCTGGCAAAATATTGCACATAGACTTCGGGGACTGCTTTGAAGTGGCGATGACTCGCGAGAAGTTCCCCGAAAAGATACCCTTTCGGTAATGCTTTCGGTTCTCAGCTTTGAATTCGTCTTCAATTTTATTATTCTTTATCTTAAGACTGACCCGAATGCTAATCAATGCGATGGAAGTGACCGGAATTGAGGGCACGTATCGAATCACTTGCGAGAAAGTGATGCGAGTCCTCAGAAACAATAAGGACTCGTTGATGGCAGTGCTCGAAGCCTTCATTCACGACCCGATCTTTTCCTGGAAACTCATCGAAGGTTTGAATTTTCATAAAATTGTTTCAAATATTAATAATTTTGATCGAAATCACAGCTCAGCCACGGATTAAGCACTCAATCGATCCTTTAGATGAAGAGGACGGCGCTGTTGGAGGTCTTCTCGCTCTGGCCTCAAAGAAACTGCCGCTTTCGAGTTCGAGCTCTATTCGTGATAGGGCTGAGAGCTTAGGTCTACCCCACGAGGGGCTCAACAAAAAGGCTTTGGCAGTCATTAATAGAGTGCGCGATAAGTTGACGGGAAGGGACTTCGAGGCACACCTGACGCTGGAAGTACCCGAACAGGTGGACCTCCTTATAAAACAGGCCACTTCTCACGAGAACCTATGCCAGTGTTATATCGGTTGGTGTCCCTTCTGGTGAGCGGTCACTCCTTTTGTTGATTATTTTTATTATTAAACAGAGTTTTAATTAAAAGCCAATAATTTTCTATAATTTGAATAATTGTTTCAATCGATGTCTGAATAGAAAAAACGGATTTCTGTTTAAATTAGTTGAGAAAAGAATCGAATGAAAAATCGGATCAATTTATTGATATATTGATAATACTGTCCGTAATTTGTAATCATATATAAAATTTTGTATTAAATATATTTTTGAAAATGTTTTTCAATAAAATAAAGCGTAAAACGAATTCAAAGCTTTCTTTTGAATAGAGTTTTGGAATAAATATTCTGTTCAACCGGTAGTTCCCTTTTTAAGATCTTGTGGCCCAAAAGACATGGGTAACAGCTCTGTCAGAGATGTCTTCTTATAGGTCAGGTCAGGTCTCACCAAATAAACGGTTAAATCCTTTGCAAACTTAATGCAAACAATGGAAAGATATTTAATTGTTTAATGAAGAGGACATACCTCTCGCATAAATTGTCTGCATGTCCCACAGGGAACGATAATGTCAGGCGCCGACATATCCGACGTAATGGCAATCGCTTTGAACTGAGTATAGCCCTCCGACACAGCCTTAACCAATGCTGTGCGTTCGGCGCAAACACCTGCGGTGTAGGCGGCGTTCTCCACATTACACCCTTTCCGTTGTTTCCTTAATTATAATCAGAAATTCTGAAAACTTTATGAAAAACCTCTATAAATGGTCCCATCGATTGTCTCGACGGCAGCCCCCACTCGAAACTTGCTGTACGGAGAGTACGACAATTTCAACGCTTCCCGACATTCGGACACAAGTTTTTCAAGACTCGGTTCAGCCATAACTCCAACTATTCCTCTCTTGTTTACGTCGACTCTATTAAAACCAAAAAAGCCAACAACTCTTGTGATTTGACTCTTATGAAGGGCTCGTCTGATAGTCAGCTCTCAGCCCTCAACAGATAATTGATTCTTGAAATTAGTAGTCAAGGCTATCACCAATTGGTGGTATATCTTATCAATTGAAGTAATTGTGGTATAAGTTCTTTAATAAAGAAACCAAAAGTTGGATAAAAAGGCAAAGTTCAGCACAATTTCAATATCATTAGAGAAGACACTAATTATCACTTATGTCACGGATTTGTTCGATTAGATCCATATATCACTCAATTGTGACACAATTTGTATCAAATATAAGAATTTGGTTTAAATGTCAAACCACTGGAAGTGATAAATAATAGACTGTTTGGGAGTCCAATGAAATCAATCAAAAGCATGTTTTACGAGTTCTAGGCTTAAAACATTCGATTTGGCATATGTTTAGAAATGAACTTGTTAGTGGTTCTAGTTTAATGACCTTGCTCATTCACTTTCAATAGGGGTATAAATATTTCTTTAAATCATAACAATGTTTGTGAAAAGGTTTCGGTTTATCTGAACTTTTTTTCAGACGCCTATCGTTTCTGCGAAACATTTTTCAAAACAAAACATTAAAACTCTTGAATCAGATTTAATTCAATCAATTGATTTGGTTTTAATTCACTTAAAATAATGTCCGATAAAATAGATTTCGACTCACTTTTGTTGTTATCAAATGTAAGTTCAATTTTGTCTTTAATTCAAGAGAAACCAAATATTTTTAAGACTCATTTTCAGATTTAATAAAGTTTAACAAAGTTGAGGTTTAATTCATTATTTAATGAAAAATTATGTGAATCATAAGTTCTTCAGAATCTTAACCTTAATTTAGTGAACCTTTATTTTAATGACACATTAAAATGTCTTTAATTTTGATTGAATTCCCAATTAATTGTAATTAAAGGTGAAATCAGAATCGGATTTACAGAAGATATTAGAAGAATATATTGACATCCAATCGATGCCAATATCTATTCCACAATCAATTGTCAAACAAACAAAACAACTGCTAAACGATTGTCCAAACGATTTGGCCGTCGCTGAGGTGACCACTGATTACTTGAATTTGATTTTAATTGAGTTCTTGTTTCAGTTGATCACAAATCTGTCGAAATTATGTTATTTATCGCTTAAGACAACGGATCTGACAAACGATTCTTTGAATGAATTATTTCCGCAAACATTTCACAAACAATTAAAACAAATTCTGATTAAACTAATTATCAAAAACTCAGACATTTGGCTGAAGAACAGTAAACCAATTCGTAAGTAATCCTAATTAAACTCATTTCCTATAAATTGATCTAAACTTTGATCCAATCGATGATCAGAATCGATGCCATCATTAATGGACTTCGAGTGCAAAATAGAGTCAAACAAATGTGTCATCGATTTAGACATAAGTGACCGAAAAGATAAGGTTTCGGTTGTTCTCAACAAACAGCAGATCAAAGACATGACGGAAGGGATGGCAGTCATCAGACAACAGCTCTTCGAAGCCTCCGTTAAATCAAATTAATTGTAAATTATTTTTTCCTAATTTTATATAACATTTAAAAATAAAAATCATTAAAAATATTTTTCAATTCAAATGAGAGTAAGAATTCGGAATTTAAAATGAGCATGGTAAAGGTACTGGTACTCCTAGTTTAAAATAAGCCTCCTAAATATCAGAGATAAATATCGAAGGTAAAATTCCAAAAGGAACCGGCTCTAAATGTTACGCAATTCGTTAGCACCGGATTTAACCCAAAACCAGACTAAACCAGAGTTTTCAGTGAAACCGAATTACGTCACAAATGAAAGCGATTTATACGTCAGAAGAAGAATAAGAATAAAACTGAAAGTAGGTCTCAAACAAATCAATGACAATCAATGTCATTATAGCCCAACATAACCCTAGACCTCATCCCCGATCAGTTCATTGAGTTCTGTCTAACTTCACTCAATTGCAACATTCAATTGCATTTATCTAGAACATGATCTTGGTCAATTCAACTATTGAAATGTTATAAAGACCTCTAGAGATAGTGGTTTCATAATAGGAGTATTTCAACCAATAGTATTCACCCATTTAGAGGTCATGCGTTAGGGGCATAGCCAGGGTCGGTCTGACGAACAAAAGTCATGGTTAAGCGAAAAAATTCCAGAGTGAGGAATAGAATCACCCGGTTATCAATACAGAGGTACAAAATGGCAATTTTTAGTCACCGCTATATCAATGAAAGAGGAGTTTTCCAATGAGAAATAACTGGTTGTGAAATGTGGTAGTCGTGGCCACACCTTCCCTTCCCTGAGAGAGGCAGTAGTGAGTTCTCTGTGCTATATATTAAGCCTGGATTGTGTCCAACACATCCTTTTCCGCCTAACACTGAGTCTGAGTCTACACTCTCTGCGGTTGAGTCGCTTCTCAGTAAAGAAACCATTGATTGAGGATTTCGTTCAGTTGTTAACAATTTGTTTAAATTTAATATAAATTCTAATTTTAATATTCAATTCATTTTTCCTGTGATTCACAAAAAATCCAAAACTCAATAAACAGGTAAATATTTTTTGCTTTCTATCAAACAATTGGTTCCAATTGTGTGTCAGTTGTATGTCATTTGAATGTCAAATATTTTTTCCGATAAACTGATCCCAAGTTCGAGAATTAGGTACCAATAGTTTCCTTAGATTTGGTCCTTTTGTCCATGAATTCAATTATTTTAATCTTATTTAATGCGGTTCTAAACAATTTTCAATTTCCTTAAAAAAGATTATTTTGAGTAAAATGTTCCTCATTTGGAACATAAATAACTTTCCCTGTTGTGGGTCATGACTACCCCCCGGTTTATATTCCGGCTATTTTTGAATCAAAAACCCAGAGATCACTATTTAATGGGAATCAGAGTCCAAATCAATGTTAAATGAAAGTGAACTTAAATCACGTGAATTGCGATTAGATTAAAGTCATTCAATTGATTTTGTAATTCATTGATGAGTTGTCTCTAAAACACTCATTAAGGTTAAGGCAAAGCAGCGAAACCTAACCACAGGCTCAGACCGGCCGGCGTTCTGCCGGCGCGCCAACCATTGCCGCCATAATGGCCCGCATTTGCAAGATTAGACCCACTGAACTTGAAACTTTTATTTTTGATCTCCTTTGTGAGGAATAATCCATTCTTTGACAAAAGGGTTAGGAATAGGACTCCATAGGAGTAAAAACCATTTGATTGGAGGCTATGGATGAGTGTAACCCATAGCGACATCTCCTTTGACTTCGACTCATCATTAAGAAAGTGACCTTTAGAACTAATAAGCATGGTCGTTTATTCCAGAAAATGCCAGTCGATGCCGTTTCGTTTGCTAAGGACTTCCTCGCCGGCGGTATTTCCGCCGCCGTCTCCAAGACCGCAGTGGCGCCCATCGAGAGAGTGAAACTCCTCCTCCAAGTACAACACGCGTCCAAACAAATCGAAGAAAGCAAAAGATACAAAGGTATGTCTCCTGGGGAACGGCCAGAGTGCCCCATTCCACCAATTATTGCAAGAATGATCTTACTCAATTTGTTTGTCAATAGGTATTATCGATGCATTCGTGCGAATCCCGAAAGAGCAGGGAGTGGTTGCCTACTGGAGAGGAAACCTCGCGAATGTCATTCGATACTTCCCGACTCAGGCCCTGAACTTTGCCTTCAAAGACAAATATAAAAAGTTATTTCTCGGAGGCGTCGATAAAGACACACAGTTTTGGCGTTATTTTGCCGGTAATCTGGCCTCTGGAGGAGCGGCGGGGGCCACCTCTCTCTGCTTCGTTTATCCCTTAGATTTCGCCCGAACCCGATTGGCTGCTGATATCGGAAAATCTGGAGCTGACCGTCAATACAAAGGGTTATCCGACTGTTTGTTCAAAGTGTTCAGATCTGATGGATTGGGTGGTCTCTACAGAGGGTTCACTGTCTCAGTTCAGGGCATGTCATGAGAGGACATATCAAAGGAAACTCATATTTACTGATATTTTCTAATTGTTTATATTTAGGTATAATTATATACAGAGCCGCGTATTTTGGTTTCTACGACACAGCGAAGGGTATGCTTAAGGACCCGAAGAACACCCATTTTTTTATTTCTTGGGCTGTCGCTCAATTGGTGACCACTGTCTCTGGTATTCTGTCCTATCCGTTCGATACAGTGCGGAGACGAATGATGATGCAGTCGGGACTCCCCAAGAATGAGCGCCTCTATAAGAACACAATCGACTGTTGGCGCAAAATCTCGAGAACGGAGGGCAGTCGGGCCTTCTTTAAGGGCGCGCTCTCTAACGTGTTCAGAGGCACAGGAGGTGCTCTCGTTCTCGCCTTATATGACGAAATGAAAAAACATATCTAATAATTGACTGAAAACATTACAATTAATTATAATATTGTTAACAAAACTCAAATTCATTCCAAGTGTTTAAATGAATAATTCATTAATTTTCTAATCAATAAAATCGAATAAAAATGTATTTTCCGTTTGAATCGTTTGTTTCATTAGACAAGACTTGAAGTATACGAACACTTGACAAAGAGTAGGCCTTTTGGAGCCTTAATATAGCAAAAAGTATAATCTATACCTTATTAGCAACTAATCTATACCTTTGAGAAAATAAATTGATTGTCAACTTATAGTCGGTAAGAGAGCCGCCAATTAATAACTCCGTATTTTCTTCAAACACTGAATGGAAATCTCGAAAACAGAACTAATTTTGCTTTTCTTATAACTTGAAATTTGATAACAATTTGTTGTTTTCCTGATGCCAATTATTAATAAAGATTTGTTCCTGGACCATTATTTCTAGAAATTATAATAATTGGCATAAAGGGATTACGTCTATGAGAGCTAACTTCTCACTCAGATAAGTCTTTTTAGAAGAGCCGCCTTTATAACGGTTCAATTAACTGAATGTTCACCAAGATCAACCATCCAAACCATTATTCTTTTCAAAAGGATTTTGTCCAGAGATGAGCTTGGTCGAACCATTGTAGACCAATGTTAAACTTTTTTGAGTTAGTGGAAGACCATAACGTAAATTTTTTGCCCCCTCCCAATCTGGTGCCTGGTTTTGTCATACAAATGCTCCTAATAATCAACGATAATAGAGTTAAGCCATTTATAAAAGCCATTGTTGATAACGCTTTCGTTCTTATTTGCGACAACTTTTTGATGTTTTTATTTAACTCTATTTTCATTAAAATTTTAATCTGAATTCCAATTTGTTTATGAGATGAAGACAACAGTTTGGTTCAAAATCCTTGTTTTAGTCACAAAATGTGGTTTAAAAACTATTTTTGTAAAATATTTGACTCAAATTTTGACTCTTTATAGTTTTGTGTGACCAATATAGGGCGATATAACTGATTTTAGCTAGTAAGTTTAGCAGCTAGTTAGTAAGCTAGTAGACCACCCGCTTATACAGAGAATAATTTTGAAATAAATATTTCATTGGATTTGTTTTTGAGTCAAATAATTGGAAATACTTTGCATTTGAGTTGAAATGAATTGAATGGAGTATTGAATGGTTTGTCGGACACGTTATCAATGATTTTGCATACAATCGGATAAATTGAGTGAAAATTACAAACGTTTCAAATGTTTTCTAAATTCTATTATTCAGTGGTTTATGGTTTGAAAGTGTGAAACGAGTTTTTGTTTGTTCCCCGCTTTAGTCGCGACATAGTTTTGTGCTCCTCTTAAGCTCATTTGAATAGCCTTTCAGACGATACGGTCAATGCCTCGGATCAGATGGAGTCGTAGAAAACCAGTAAAGAAGTTCACTCCTGAGCTTAAGTTTCGACGCGCCGTTCCTTTAGTAGGAATATAAGAGTAATTATAATCTGTGTATTTAACATGTTTCAGCTTAATTCTCTTTCTAAGTAATTCTCACACTTGAAAGTTCTTGATCAATTTCTTTTAAAAAACCAAATCTCCAAAAATGAATACTTTTAGAACTTTTAAAAATTGGGAAATAATTAAGTGAGAGATCCCATCAAAACATTTCTCTTTCTTTAACATTAAAGTTGAGAAAGAAAAAAGGCTTCATCACAAGTGCAAATCATCATGGGCAATTCACCATAAAAGGGGAGTTTTTGACGAATCATCTATACTTTGTGAAGGAGGCAAGATCACATTTTCACTTTTCTTTGTATAAGTTAGACCGCCGAATGAGCACTGGCTGACAGGCACTGGTGCTTGTCTTGTCTATAATTCGTTCGGTGCAGCCACTCATCGATTTTATGTTTATACTGGAGTTCAATAAAGAGGCAAAAAGGGAACCACAGAGAGACTCAAAGGCTGACTCAAACTCGTTCTAAAGAATTATATTACAATACACACCATAACTATGAAAAGACCGGACCTCTACTCCAAACTAAGCATTAATCTACAGATATAACTCCCACTTTAGGTTTGGCCCGTTTAAGACCGGTTCTCTCTCTCTCTCTCTCTCTCTCTCTC